>CM024753.1:194108985-194196448 GCA_014218235.1 Colocasia esculenta
TGCCACCATTGTCGGTCCACTACTGGTCGCCATCAACTACCATATGCTGCCAACTATTGTTGACCAAGAACTGGCTATGATTGCCATCAACTGCCAATGTTGTTGATCAACAACTAACCATCGACTAAGACCACCGCCAGTCGCTGCCAATCGTTGACCGTCGCCACCACGGTCATCATCGTCGATTTTCCTCCTGCGACCCCCTCCAACTTAAAGTAATGTTTAAGTAATGTTAATGTAATGATTAAAGTAAATGTTAATTAGTTTTAAAGTAAATATTTAATTGTCATAAATACTCGTTTACCTTAAGACATGTGAACATTTACTTTAAAACAAATGAACTTTTACCTTAAGACATGTACTCTTTTACTTTAATATCATATATAGTCAAATGTTCTCTCTAAGTCATATTTTTTTTTAGTTTAAGTTATATTGATTTATTTTAAACCATATATTCTTTTACTTTAAGTTATGTATTATTTTACTTTAATATTACATCTATTTTACTTTAAAACAATGTATAAAGAAGAGGAGAGAAGAAAGAAGACGAAACTGAGTGCTTATAGTGGAGAGGATAAAATGAGAAGTGCAAAAGTTTTCTAACAAAAAATATTAATGAGAGCCTAAAAAATAAATTCTACCGAAAAGTGAAGATTTTTTAGTGCACTTTTTTTTGACAGAGATTTAAAAATAAGTCTCAAATAAAGACCCTTAATTAATTCTCCCTTATTGATATTGTTAGGAGTTGCACAAAAGCTATTTTGCGACACATAATTGATTAATCAATTCGTACCCCTTCCTAAATATGTATTTTAGAAATTACGTATTTCTGAGTTACTTATTTAGTTGAGTGCTTTGTACATTCAAGCTGCCAATAAGAAGGCGGGCGTGGGAGTGCCGATCGAGGATATATTTTAGAGGTTAAGTTCTTAACAAATAGATTTATTATACTTCTTAAATATATTGAAAAGTATACTTTTGAGAAATTGGCCTAGTTTGATTGATGGTTAAATTACCCATGGATAGTTTAACCATGGGTTGCTTAACCAAAAATTTACCCAAAATTGCTTTGACAACTTACCCCCTCTAACCATGGATAACTTGGTTAGATTACCCATTTTCTTTTTTTTTTAAGTCAACTTAACACTTTGACCCAAGTTATCTTTCTTTGTAATTAAGAAATACAAAAAATATTTACATATACATAGTTAAAATAATATTTACAATTTAATAAATATTTTTTTAAAATTTTTAGAAAAAAAAAAAAGCTACCCAGGTGGGTAGCGCTGCCCCACCTCTGAGGTGGGGCAGCACTACCCATGGGTAACCTGCAAAAAAAGCAGTTACCCATGGGCAACCTTAACCCCCCTCCCAAACCGTGGGAGGGGAGTTACCATGGGTAACTTGGAGTTACCCATGGGTAACCCCCCTCTCAAACATGGCCAATGTGTTACGAGTGTATAGTCATATAGAGAAAAGAAAGAAGTCCACTTTCAAATATATTTTGAAAATATTATTTCTCTGAAAAATTATAAAAGTCATGGGTTGGTACGTACAGATCACGAAAGCTGCTTCGTGGACCCCCACTATGGTCTATGGATTTCTTTTATTTTTTTGACCAGGAGACCCTAATTTGGCGCATAACTCTGAACATTGGAAAGTCTCAAACGGAAGAGAGATTTTACAATTAATTAAATGTACCTTCTACTAAATTTCACTATAAGTCTTACATCTAAAGTAGTTCTCTTCGTCTTAATTACCACAGGTCTTTATATCGCAAGCAAATAAAAAGAAAAGAGATTTTATAAGAAAAGTCAAACTTCTTGAGTGCAGAACTGAATAAACAACTTCCAAGGATTAAAAGTTAGGTTGAGAAATATGGACAAAGAGTTGCACGTATCGATCAGGTTGCAATGGATCTCCAAAGAGCTGTACGCACAGTTTTTTTTTTTTTTACAGCATTTGTTTAATGTCCGTCTCCCCATTATCAGCTGGTTGCAATATATAATTTCCCTTCAGCATTAATAGATGCTACAATATGTTTCCCGAGAAAAACTGTACATGTTCCCAGCATAAATAAATACTCGGCTGTAAATATATTTATAGATGCAAGTAAATATGGATTCACCATTATGTTGATAGTAAACTCGTTTACTTGTATCTGTAGATGGATAGCTGAACATTTTTACAAAACATTTCTCATATTTCCCTCCAACACTCTGTTTTGTTTTCTTGGTTTGATATTGTACACAAACTAACGTTTTACTTGCCATAGTTAGAAGGAAGATATAACTTAAGAAAAGCCAGAAACGGAATCTGGCACACTGACCAAACAGATGTGGTATCACCCACTAATCTAGTTAGAAATACCATATTAATTAAGAAGATTTCTTTTTAATTATGAGTTAATTAATGTAATATTTTATATAAAAATATGTTAAATAAATTAAATTAATAAATTATCAATAATTAGAACTAGTCATTTTTAAAATTCGAGTAAAAAAATCGAAGTTAATATCTTTCGAGATCTACTCTACAACATGGGGTCAAAAAGCTAAAATAAGTGATTTATTTTTAGCCCTTTAAAAAGATGATTTTTGAACATCTTTCACGTTCATGTCATGTCGAGATACTGCGGAAAAAAAATTACAAACTCTGATCCAATTTATCGTAATCGATTAATTAATATGTTGGTTAACTGTATTTTGAAACACGGAAAAAAATCATTGGCTTATCAAATTTAATCTATCGAGCTGTGAAAAAGATTCAGCAAATGATAGAAACAAATCAAACTATATGTTTTACGTTAAGTAATATGTGGAGTAACTCTCGATATAGCAGTAAAAGCAAGACGTATACACATCAAGTTCCTATTGAAATAGGATCTACACAAGGAAAAACACTTGCCACTTGCCATTCGTTGGTTATTAGGAGCATCCCGAAAATGTTCGGGGTCAAAATATGGCTTTCAAATTAAGTTCCAAATTAGTAAATGCTGCAAAAGGGCAGAGTGGCGATGCCATATGTAAAAAAAGAAGAGACTCATAAAATGGCAGAGGAAATAGAGCTTTTGCACATTTTGTTAATCCACAAACAGGGTCTATACATAGATCTATGGATCGATCCATACATCTCGATCGAAAAAGAATCGATAGAAGAAGAAAGAATGGAATTGATCGAGTCTTCCTTGAAACAAATAAAAAGAAGAACGATGAATAATATAAATCATAGATCAATAAGCTCTCTCGGGGGCTTGCTTAAGAATAAAAAAGAGAAAGATTATGGAATATCATGGAATAAGATTTGATCCTATTCATGGGGATTCTGTAAATATCCCATTCCAAAAAAAAAACAAAAAAAAAGTTCGAAATAATTGGAACTTTTTTATGTTCAGTTGAGAGAAGTCTCAGGATGCGGGAAGTTCGAAAGTTAAGTGCAACGCAGGACAAAGTGTTACACTATAGGAGCTTTTGAGATAGTAACGACGACGTAAAATGTTACATAGTGAGAACCATATCTTGAACCTGTGAAGGCCACCTCTAGAGTCCTGTATGTATGGATTTGACTATATATTGTATGTGTCTAACGACGATGATGTAACTTTAGATTGTAACACTTCATATAAGAATATGTTAAACGAATAAAATCAACGAATTACCAATAATTCGGTCTAATCATTTTCAAAATTCGAGTAAAAAAAAAGGCTTTCGAAATTAATTATACTAAGTTAGAAGAAGTCTCAAAATAAATGACTTTCTTAAAAAAAATCTATACTTAGTAAAATTATTAGGTCAATTTATTGATTGAGTCGTCACAAGATTTCATGCATGCATGGGGCTTACCTGAAGGGTTAGGCGCCGGGCTAGCTTCGAGTAATCATTAACTCGTGAGCTGGGGGATGTATTCAGTACGATTAGTAGTCGGCGAAAGTTTGCCAAATTACTTGTACAGACATCTTTTGATGGATGATGCTTAATTTGTATTTTAACTAAAATTTCTCATTGATTAATTAACATAAGATCGACGATCTGTGGATGAGCAAAATAATTAACTAGAACAACACTTATAGGGTGTTTGGTTATAGTTTTTTACCTTTTTTTTCTCTAAATTTTAAAAAAGAGAGAAGTCAGATACAAAGAAGTGTTTGGTAAGTAAATTTTTTTTTTAAGGAAGATTTTTTTCTCTATGTAAATTCTCTTAAAAAAAAAAACAAGTCTCACCCTGTTTTTTTTAAGAACACTGATTCCTCCTCCTCTCCCCCCCTTTATCCGGCGAAACCAACCCTCCCCCACCGCCAGCGGAAGGCCCCGCGGCCCTGCCCCCCCTCCCCAGCCCCAAACCCCCCCACCGGCGCCCCCCGGCCCTGCTCCCCCTCCCCTGCCCCAGAGCCCCCCACCGGCGACCCCCCCGCCCCCGGCGCCCCCCCGGCCCTGCGCCCCCGCCCTGCTCCCCCCCCCCGCCCCCACCCCCCCCCCCGCCCCCTCCCCTCCCCCGACACTGCTCCACCCGGCGAGCGCCCCCCCGCGCCCGCCCCCCCCCGCCCGCCCAGCCTCAGCCGCGTGCACCCCCCTCCCGGCCCCGACCCCCCGGCGCCCCCACCTAGGCCCTCCCTACCCCCAGCCCCGGCACACCCTCCTCGCCTCCGGCCCGACCCCCCCCCCCCCCCACGCCCCTCCTTCGCCCCTGCCGGGGCGCCCCCCCCCTCCGACCCCAGCGTCCTCCTTCTCCCCTCCTTGGCCCATGCCAACATCTTACAACATTTTTTTTTTAATTTTAAAATTTAGATAGAAAGAGAACATATTATAATTTTTAGATAGAAATAGTCTTTTAAAAAAAGTTGCTCCCAAACACCTATTAGAGTTTGGAATGACGTGAAGCCCACATTAGAGTTGGAATGACGTGAGGCCCACGTATTTTGAAGTTTTCCTTGCTCTTCGATGACTTGACCAAAGAAAAAAACTAGAAAATTGATATTTATTGTGCAAATCTTAATAATGAACGGAAGGCCGAGGCCTAAATTTGCCCCCATATGTATATGCACTCTCCCATCCACTTGAGAGGAAAACTATAATATATAAGCTATATATATATATATATATAGATTATTACACTTTCACATTGTACTTTAAGTGGCATGTGATTAGGTAACAAATCCATATGGCATCCAATAATTAGATTGTCATTTTATCACTCCTCATGTGAGAGGTGCCACATAGATTATTATCTAATCACATTACATTTAAGTGCAAGCAATAAACATTTCTCATATAAAGATACATTTAATAATTAACTTGACTATAATTCATAATATAGAAATGATGATGTATTATTATCCTATATATACATATACATATTTAAATAGTCCAGCTGCCAGACAGGTTCAGTTTTCGAAAAGAAAAAGTGCGAAGGCCAGCAAGATGGGTCCTTGAGAGATCCGCCCTACGTACGTGCAGGCCACAAATCAACAGTTTCTTAGGCCGGGCGACCCCTCGTACCAAATGGGAGGGGTAAAAAAACAAAGCCTAAAAAAGCAGCAAGTGGAGTGCCGTCCTCATCATACCACATGGGCGAGTATATAAGAAGCTATAGAGAAACCCAACCCAGAAAACAGCATGTGAAAGTTGGTCAGCACGTCGTATAGTTGTGCTTTCCCAATTTCAAAGAGATAGACGCATGCAGAGGGGTGCTGTCTGGCGTCTTAATTTGCTTAATTAAGCGGATAAATTGAAGGAATCCTCCTAAATGGTTGGACGTACGGGTCAGGTGGGGATCTATTTTTTTGGCCTTAGCATGTTCAAAGAGTTCAAATATATAGTAGTGTCTGAAGAGATTTTTTAAAAATTTCTTTTTATTATTTTTTGGCCCATAATTTTTTTTTTGGCCCAGTCCCATCGGAGGACCTCTGCGGCCCTGTTGCGCCTTTCATTTTCCTTTCCAATAAATCTCTGGACGCGTCTCCAGAGCCTCCTGTAAATATCAAATCTAGCTTAGATTCAGGGGTAGTTTCTAGTAAGTCCCCGTCCCCGTCTAGGAAAAAGAAGGGTGGTGGCATACCCCGAAGATATCTCTTAGACTTAGTCCAAAGGTGTGGTGCTCTCCTAGCTGTTGAAGAGTTCGTCAAAGAAGCAGTGGCTTTGAACTTAGAGGAGATGCCGATAGAGGAAGGACTAGACGACGGCTTTGGGATATATGAAATCGTAGCCGAAGAAGACCCATTAGATGAGAATGATGGTGAGATAGAGGATGCTGCTAAGGCATATGCTAGTGGCATGAGGAGATTCGATGAACCTACATCAGCAGTCGATGAACCTACTAAAGAGGTAAACGTGGGAACTGAAGAGGACCCCAGGCTTTTAACCATAGCTTCCGGCCTCCCTCCTGAAGAAGAAGAAGCACTCATAGAGATGTTGAGGGAATTCAAGGATTCATTTGCCTGGTCCTACGATGACATGCCCGGCATTGACTCTGATTTGGTAGAACATAGATTGATCTTAAAGTCAGGGGCAGTTTCCGTCAAACAGAAGCTAAGGAGATTCCTCCCCCACATCGCTTTAAAGATGAAAGAGGAGATTGATAAGCTACACAAAGCCAAGTTCATCCGTGTAGTCCTCTATCCTTTGTGGGTGGCGAACATCGTCCCGGTGATGAAGAAAGACGGAAGAGTGCGTATCTGCATAGACTTCCGGGACTGAGTAAGGCTTGTCCTAAAATGATTTCCCCTTACCTCATTTAGATGTCTTGATTGATAATACGGCAGGGTTCGAAACTCTATCATTCATGGATGGGTACTGGCTATAATCAAATTCGTCTAGCTCCGGAGGATCAAGAAAGACCTCCTTCACCACCCCATGGGGAACATATTGCTATGTGATCATGCCGTTTGGGCTAAAGAATGCCGGCGCCACTTATCAAAGAGCAATGTTAGCTATCTTCCACAACATGATACATATTGATGTTGAGGTTTACGTGGATGATATTGTGGTGAAGTCGAGAACCGAAGAGAACATTCCTCCGTGCTTGCAAAGTCTTCCGTCGCGCACAAGAGTATCAATTGAAGATGAATCCAAAGAAGTGCGTGTTTGGAGTTTCCTCAGGAAAGTTGCTAGGCTTCATAGTTAGTAAACGGGGGATTCAAATAGACCCGCACAAGGCCAAGGCAATCAACGAGATGCCTCCTCCCAAGAACATATCTGAGCTCCGAGGTTGATTGGTCGGCTGCAGTTCATAAGAAGATTCATATCTCAGCACTCTCAAAGATGCCGACCTTTCTACGAACTGTTGAGAGGAGGGGTTAATTTTGAATGGAATGATAAATGCCAAGAGGCCTTCGATGAGCTCAAAAGTTACCTTATGAATCGCCCGTGCTTCAGGCACCTATCCCTGGGAAACCCTTAATCCTATATCTGTCAACAATTGAGGACTCCCTAGGAGCTGTCCTTGCTCAGCATGATGATTCGGCAAAGAAAGGGCAGTCTACTACCTATCTAGGCTCTTCAATCCTTCCGAGCTCAAACTCACCACAATGGAGAAAACTTGTGCAGCGCTAGTCTGGGTGGTGCAGAAATTAAAGCACTACTTCCTAGCCCATAAGGTGAGTTTGATTTCTAGAATGGATCCTATTAGGTATCTCCTGGAAAAGCCAGTCCTCGCCGACAGATTGGCACGCTGGCAAAGTTTCCTCTCCCAGTTTGATATTTCCTTTATTGTTCAGAAAGCCATAAAAGGGTATGCCATTGCTGAGCACCTTGCTCACCTCCCTCTTCCTCATAGTGATACGGTTCAAGAGGAATTCCCTGATGAAAACCTATCACTTGTTTCTCGCGATCCCTTCTGGTCACTCCACTTCGATGGAGCTCTCAACTAG
This sequence comes from Colocasia esculenta, assembly GCA_014218235.1. Classification (NCBI taxonomy): domain Eukaryota; kingdom Viridiplantae; phylum Streptophyta; class Magnoliopsida; order Alismatales; family Araceae; genus Colocasia; species Colocasia esculenta. The sequence continues at coordinate 194,116,850 of CM024753.1, forward strand.
GGGACGGGGCATAGGTGCAGTCTTGCTCACCCCAGAAGGGATACCATTCCTTTGGCTTATCAACTCTAGTTCTACGCCACCAACAATATCTCCGAGTATGAGGCTCTCCTAGCCGGTCTTAAGCTTGCCTATCTTTTAGGCGCTCGTCACCTTAAGATCATAGGAGATTCTCAACTCATTCTTCGGCAAGTCCTCTCTACCTATCGCACTCGTGACCCCAAACTCAAGCCTTATCAAGATCTGGTCACGCTCCTCGCCAAGCAATTCTGTCAGCTCATCTACATTCATACTCCTCGCTCCCAAAACATTCTGGCCGATGCTCTGACATCGTTAGCTTCGTCTCTCTCCTTCCCTCTCAGCCGTAGCGCTGAGACTATCACTGTTCAGAGGTTAGAAGCTCCCTCAACTCAGGATCCTTGGTTCTCAAAACTTAGGAGCTCCCTAGTGTTGAAGGCAGAGAAGAAAGAAGTGAAGGAGTTGTTGCTTGTTGAATTAGGAGAATTGATGGAAGAAGAGAGGCGTGGTACCATGAGATTGAGCAATTTTGCAGAGACGGTACCCTCCCAGAAGAAGCTGAAGCAGAAAATAGGCGAGCTATCCGTAGAGCAGCATTAAAGTATACCCTCGTGGGTGAAGTTCTTTACAGACGTGCTCTAAATGGAATGCTCCTCAGATGTGTGACAGATGAGAGGCTTGGAAACTAGTGGAAGGATCCCACTCCGGTGAATGCGAAGGGCATGTGAATGGTCAAATGTTAGCCAAAAAATCCTTAGGCAGGGCTACTACTGGCCAACCTTAGAAGAGGACTGTGCCGCCTACGTTCGTAGGTGTGTCAGATGCCAAATCCATGCCGATAAAATCCGCTCCGTCTTCTCTTTGCATCCACTGTCTTCTCCTTGGCCTTTCTCCATGGGGCCTTTGATATCATCGGACCCCTTGGTGATCCTAATGCTCAGATAAAATAAAAATCCTTCATCCTCACTGCTACTGAGTATTTCACCAAATGGGCCGAAGCAAAAGCATTTGCAGAAATCAAAGATTCGACTGTGTGCAGATTCATCATGAAGAACATCATTGCGCGATTTGGAGTACCTGGTAGCCTCGTCACCGACAATGGACCCCAGTTCATATCACAAGACCTTCAAGATCTCTGTAAGAAGTTCAATATTTCTTTGCATCATTCGTCTCTTATTATCCACAGGGGGAAACGGCCAGGCCGAAGCTACAAATAAAACACTTTTGAAAATTCTGAAGAAAACTTGTGAGTCTAATAAATTCGCTGACTGGCCAGAAAAGCTAATTGAGGCTCTGTGGGCCTACCGCACCTCCATCCGCACACCCACGGGGCAAACTCCTTTCTCACTTACGTACAGAATGGAAGCGGTATGTCCACACGAGATCCTCATCTCTTCGCTAAGAATTCAGTTGGACAAAGAATTTAATCCCGATGAACATCGGGAGGCATTACTTACACAACTAGAGCTCTTAGACGAACGACGTCTAGTTGCAGCTGATCATGTGCTTTCATATCAAAATAGACTCTTAAGATCTTTTCAAAAGAAAGTGATTGAACGTAAGTTTCAAGAAGGAGACATGGTTTTGAAGCGAATTTTCATAAAACCTGGAGGTCCAAGGTCAAAACTGTCTGCAAACTGGGAGGGGTCGTACGTCGTTAAAGAAGTGTACCCAGGGAACACGTATAGGCTGGTGAATGCCGATGGCGATGAACTCTCTCACCCATGGAATGGATTATATCTTAAAAGTTTCTACCCCTGATAAACAGCCTTTTGATAACAACACCAATTGACAAGTAGCCATTTGCCAAGTGTCTCGCTCCCTCTCCTATTGACGAAATAAATTTATGTGCAATCACACACTCAACATGGTAACCTAAGGTCATTTCCCCTTCATGTATAGTGTGACGGACCGGGGTACTTATGCCCAATAAGGCTCCATATCCAGATCCGCCTCCCGCGAACGGACCGAAGTCTCGCAAGGGATATCTCACACACGTGTCCAGTAAGAGTATAAAAAGACAAACCACAACAATATAAGACACAAGAAAGTACATGTGCTCATATCTGTTCACAAATTGTACAACTGTCCCATTACATTAATACATGTCCAATTAAAAGAGTACAACTACCTACGGCATACCCCGAGGGAGCACAAGCTCACACAACGCTAACTACTACACAACTGCTGGTGGTACAAGTCTGTCACAACACCGCTGCAAGCCAAACACACGGCAAGCCCTGAAAAGAACTGTAGGGGAGTGAGCCTCAACAAGTCATTGGCTCAGTAGGGGCTACCTAAAACAACACTGTAACCACAGATACCTCAACCCTAATGGGTCTCACTGGCAACAACAATAGCCAAACCATTTCATGCTCACATCATTACAATAAATAATAATTAAACATGCTCATGATAATAAACATAAAGTCCTCAGAAGAAAAGTAGGACTACAGGACTAACATAATATCATTAGTCAGCCCAACTACTAAAGTGCCTAAACCACAGTCTCATTGGCACACAGCTACAACAACTGGTTGCCTAAGCTATGAGCCACATAGGCAAGTCACTGCCTAAGCTACAAGCTTCACAGGCGAACCTCAAACACTTGAGTAACATGACTGCTAACAAAGAGCTGGTCCTTTATACTCCAAACCACACTACGTCGAGAGCCACACATAAGTGGTAGGACTGGCTACAGGTAGCTAGTCCATCACACACTAAATCCATAATCGGAACCATGCCCAAGAAGGGTAAAACTCAACAAGTGGGAGGTCTCACACGGCCTCCACGGAGCACAGCTCTACTAAACCACAATATGCCTAAGCCACAAGCCTCATCGGCAAATTACCCACAAAGGTAACATAATTAATAATCACAAACTAATCCACAATAAATTATAAACAAAGATCTAATTAAAATAGATAAGATACAACAAGTGGCAGGTCAAACCACAAGACCTCCACAACACACGAGAGCCTGAAAAGGTTGGTACACAATGTACCACTACAAAACTACAAAGTAACCCACGAAGGGAACAAGTACCTACTACTCTGAGGTACCACAACACAAACATCCAAACTAGGGTACAAGAAGGTGGTAAACACCACACTGAACCACAATTATATTATACATTTACTTAGGCATAATATTAAATGTGAAACCTTAATCGACAAGTCACACAAACCATAACTCAGCCACAACTGTGCCAACACCAGGGCACACCTCGAACTGGTCAAACCTCGACCACGAATCACAAACTCACAAACTACGACAAGTAGCAAAGCACGAGTCGGAAGGGAACGCCACCACCACACGGGAACGGACTACTGGCTGATCAGGCCAGTATCCAACCCGGACAACACAACACAAGAACAACCTCTCAGCCTCGCAGTCACAGACGAAAGGTCCAACTGCCGCTCCACAAGAAAGAAGTCAAACAACTGTGGAGACCAACCAACACCACACCTGCAGACACACAGCTACAGGCCCATACCTGGCACCTCTAGAGTCTCTGGCCGGAGCACCCTAAAGTGAGGCACTGGAAAACATGACTAGCTGGGGACCAGTGTCGACTACTAGTGTCCGTACCCCCAACTACGAGCGCGCTACAAGCGACAAAAGAACAAACTCTGGGAAGTCGTTGTCCCACTGCCGTCTTTCCCTCAGCCGGACATACAACTCAAACTCAGGAGTGAGGGAGTCCAGGAAGACGACACAGACCTCAACGGTACAACACAAGTACCGGGACAAAACCCCGAGCATAGCTAACACACGTCCCTGGCTTACAAAGAACCTGGGGTACCCGACTAGAGAGGCATTCCGGAATAGGCGCCGGACCACCACACTCGGCAAGCTCAAACCACGATACTTACACAAACACTTTCTGTTATCGATCACGGTACACAAATCACCATTAAAGATAGCTTGTCCTAGTCACCCTGTGACTCACAAGCTAACTTGCACAACAACTTGCACAACTACACATACTAACCATATTAAAAATAACACTGCAGTTTGTCATTGGTCACACGGTGACCTCCACTGCCACACTAAACATAATAGCACGATCACACTTAATAATTCATCTAGGATAATTCACAAGAAATCTTAAAGGATCATAGGAACCTCCTCATCGCAATACGCAAACTGACCTCACTAATTATTAATCACAATAACACACGGTATGCCATGAACATACAACCATATACATGGCATCTAACCTCGTAGATGTCACGAGTATAATACCTCACGATGAATATATCACACATTATCTATGAAAACAAGATATCCAACACATGGACAATATGCACATACTTAAACCTCTACATGCACCACACATTATTCACGTAAAACATGCCCATTACATGAGCAGTATGCTCCAAGAGCATAACAAGTGCACTGGCTCACACCGGTCATCGCCATGCACACACAAACACGCAATATTCATAACCAGAAGAGCTACGTAAACGACACTGCATGGATACATGCACAAGTTGGCGGCAACATCGACTGCCGCTTAAAAGAAGTAGACGGCAAGCGATCTAGCCGTTTATATCTTGGCTGATGAACCTGGCGTCAATCGATGTTGACGCCAAGATCTTCAGCCCCAGACCCTGCAGAAACCCTAATCCGAATCTACAGGTTTCCCAACCATTTAAACTACAGAAAAACATATAAAAGCAATTCCTTTAACATACCAGAACCCAAAACAACCCATTACAACATGCTTCATTCGCTAAATTACTCAAACCACCCATTAACCCCACATGGTGCAACTTAATCCGAAAATACAATAAAAATGCTGGTTCAAGTAGTTAAGCCGTGTTTTAATGTTTCTATCGAACTAACTGGGTTCGTCCCCTACCTCAGAAACGCAATTAAACTCCCGAAGAACCTTGAATCATGCCGAAACCCGAGAAACGTCCCACGAACACCGCGCTCCAATCCGTCATTCCCCGCCCGATCTGCAGCTACCACGCGCACCACAGCCTTCCCACGAGCTCCCGCCGATCACCAGAACTCGCGAAGAAGTTCAAGGGTGAAGGTGGGGGAAGAGGAAGGGAGAGAGAGAGGAAAGAACAGGGCTCGGGTCTGCCATAAAAATACAGGTACATCAGGTTAACGTCAACCCTTGGGCCGTTTAACCAGACCACCAAAACTAGAAGTCCACAAAGCTCGACGCCAAATTCAACAGTCGACGTCCTTATCGATGGACGCCAACACACTGCTGGTGTCCAGCAAGCTGAACACCAACACAAACCCAAGACCAAACCAGGTAAGGATCTAATAAGAAATACACAACACTAATGGGCCTCACATTGGCCACCAAACCCACTAAACCTGGATCCACGAGGATCCGGAAAACGCGCGACGTTACATAGTGTTCTCACTTAGCCCTCGCTCAGGGAAACAAAAGGTCAATTCTCTCCCTACTCGGACAAGGTCTAGGGGCAAGGGAAAGGCTAACCTGTAAACCTGCAACAGTATAAACCATGTGTTTGAAGTCTCAAAGAGGCACAGTTCTAAGAAAGCGCTTACAGCATAAAAATATAGTAGCAAATGATAAAACGAAGGGGCATGTTAAAGAGTGGCAGTACAGTTCCCCGCGGGACGTCCTTGAGCCCGGTCGCACGCATGCCCCAAGCAAAGAAGGAAATACTGTGGCCCTAAAGTCCCTGGACAACAGATGAATAGCACATGTAGCATACTCGTTGCAAGTCTTACAAGTCGGCAACCCCGACCCCGAGATTAAGTCTTATCACATTTATATTCTTCCTATTCTTCCTAAAATGACCAAAATCCCTACACTTGGTCTGTGTTGGAACATTGATGTTACAGGGGCAAGAAATCTTAGCAAACCTAAGATGAATATGCGTTGCACATAAATCTTACTCGCCAAAGCGAGATGGAGGTAAGACTCAGGGTTAATCGCTCAAGATTAAGAAGTGTTGTTATATAAAAAAAATAAAAATAAAAAAAAATAAAAAGATCCCCAAAACCCAAATTTTTTTTTAAAATTTTCAAAAAAAAAAAATCAAAAGATTCCAAAACAAAAAAAAATCCAAAAAAAAAATCAAAAGATCCCCAAAACTAAAAAAATATTAAAATATTAAAAATTCAAAAAAATCAAAAGATTTCCAAAATCCAAAAAATATGCGTGTACATATTGCTTTTCTTTAATATGCTTTATTTTCATTATCTTTTCGCCTATTTAATAAGGCTCGGCCCCTTGACAAATTACAGAGTTATTTTTTTATCATTTTAGCACAAGGGGCTGAGCCTAAGAACATATCTAACTTGTTCTTTTAAGTGTGTGCAGGAGCAGGTGATTCAAAAGACAAGTGCGATGTCACACTCAGAACTCTCTGTCTCTCTCGCTTGTTTGAAATTCGCCTCTCACTCGTGTCAATTGCAAACCATTCATTTATCATAAATATTGACATAAAATAAAACTGCACTAAGGTATGAACAAAATGTACATAGATAACAGGGAGGTGGCTCACAAGTCTACTCAATGTCCACCACCACTCTCCCCGGATCCCTCTCGCCTATCCGGAGGTGGCAACATCTCGCCACCCCCTCTGCCATCATGGGCGCTACCCTCGCCCTGATGGTGCCTCTCCTCCTCCTCGTTCCTCCGCCTGCTGGAGGAACCTGCTAGATACTGTTCGACGGAGGCGCCAGTCGCCCTGCTGACGCTCGCGCTGCTTCGGCTCTGACTGCGTGAACGGCCTATGTCCGTCACGATCTGCTGAAGGCCCCGCGCCAGTGTCTGCTGGTCCAACAACTCCGCACGCAGTCGGGTGACCTCCTCCTGGTCTCCGGGCGGCCTCTGCACTCGCAGCATCTCCAGCTCCCTCGCCATCTCTGCCACCTGTGCCTCAGCTGCCTCCGCCCGGATGCGCAGCTAGTCCCTCTCGCTCCGGGTAGTCTGGACCTCTCCCCGGAACCAATCTCTCTCGCTCTGCAGCTCCATAGCGTGCTCATGAGCAAGCCCCAAGTCTCTCTCCTGCATAGCAAACAATCATTCAACATCATTTGGAAATGATCAACTCAAGCCTTTAAATGAACTTACCCGCTCCTCCAAGTGCCTTGAGCCTCCTCGGCTCTCAACACCGCCCCTGTCAGTCGAGCCTCCATGAGCGATGGAGAGCCCCTTGCGCTCCGAGAGGAAGAAGCACCGCCTGCTCCGGTACCTCTCACTCTCTCCAGCTCACTCTGCTGCACGCAAAAGACATGTCAGTTTCAAAAAAATTCTGCCTGAGTTAAATCAATGGCCAAAATTGAATAAGGTACTTACCAGCTCCGCTGTCTGTCTCTGAGCTGCCTCCCGATCCTGCACCGCCAAATGGAGCAAGGCTCGGAGCGATGCGATCTCACCAGTCACATCCACCTGTAATGAATTGCCAAATCATCAGTTCAAATCCATAAATCCAAGTTCTTTGAGCTATGGTTTAGCAGTTTCACCTGGTGTTGGGCGCTCTTGTATACCTTTCCACCGTACTTCAAGGCGTACGCCTGGAGGTAGGCATCGTCAGTAGTCGCGTCTGATCTGACCGCCTTGCCTTGCGCTCCCAGTTCTCGATCTGCTCGCGCGCCCGCTCCCGCCAGTTTGTCGTGTCGTGAAGTCCCCGAAAGCTCCGACCCGGCCGACGAAAGCGTTCCGGACAGGGAACTCCACGACACTCTGCCTAAGGCCCAGGGAGCGCTGGGTCAGGAATAGGTTCAGAGGTAGCACAAGGTTTAGCGCATGCAACCACACCGACCTACCGAAGTAGGGGCAGGCTGGCGCTAACCAAGGCTGTCCCTCATCACCCTCCCCCAGATATGGCTGCCAAACTACCTGCAAAGAAGGAGCGAATCTAGTCAGTCATTAGGCAATTGAATCAAGCAGATAGTTTAAGCAAAGCAAAATTGAGGGTACTTACATCCAGGTGAGGGTAGCTGTCAATGGCCTCCTGTAATCGCTCCAGCTGATCAACTAAATGGCGGGTGTCTCGGCGAGAGTCCCAATGGCATGCAATGGGCACGAAGCCCGGCCGTGTGAGATCCCCTCTCCCTAGGGCTGGGAGGTGTAGATAGGCCCAAACCTGCGAGATGAAAGACAAATCAGTTGGCAGTTTAAGCAAAATGAAGTCTAAATCCAAAGAGAGTCAGAAGAGAAGGTGTACCTGAAGCAAGGGGTAGAAGCCGCTCGTAGATGTCTGCCGCTCGGAGGCGCTCAAACCATCGAACTGGTGCGCTAGAAAGGTTGCTCCCCAAGCATACCCCCCTACCTCACCTAGGTCCTCTAGCAAGGGCAAGAGAGGGCAGTGGACTGCGTTGCCTCTCGTGGCAAACAAGAGTCTACCAAGAAAGAGAATGAGAAAACGACGCAAGTCCAAGTCTGCCTGCGGCCCAGGCTCACTCGCAAGCTCCCTCTGGCTGACCCTGGCTAGCCTCGCGAGGTACTCATCCTCACTCTCCCCTGCATTCTTCCCTACCTCATATAAGCCCAGACTCTCCTGCAATGCTACCCTAGGCACTAGGGAGGACCTGCGCTCTACTGGGAGGTCTAAAAGGCGCTTGACTAAGTCATGGTAGCAGGGGTAGGTATAGCCGCTCACTGCCCGCCCGTAGACTCTGAGCCCTATGATCCGGCTCACATCCTCCAAGCTAGGGATCATGTGCCCCCATGGGAATGCAAAGGCACTCGCCTCTATGTCCCACCTGCTCCGCAGGGCCTGGGTAAGGGCCGGGTCCACCCTCATTCTCTCGATCCTAAAGATCTGCCCGAACCCCATCTCCTCTACTCGCTCTCGCTGGAAAGGGGGGAAGGCTAGGAAAGCAGCTAGCACCAGTGTCCATGACACTCGAGCCCTCATTTCACCCTACAAAATTCGTTCAAGTTAAATTTCAGGCCTTTATTGTGTGTTCGGGCAGAGTCCCGGCAGCTGTGGCAGCCGCGACCTTGTCGTGTCGGTGCGGGGCACCGCGACCTTATCGCGTCACCTTCTTAGGCCGCGATAAGGTCGCGTCTGCCCTAGACGTCGCGACACTGTCGCAACGCCCCGCCCCGCCGCGACACCATGTCGCGGCGGGTCGTACTGACGCGTTCTCAGAGTCAAACCGGCCGGAGCCCTCTTCGTTTGATCCTCGTTTTCATGGGCGTTTCGCCCTACATTCGCCCTTCAGGCGCTCCGTCTACCTCTACTCCACTATCATTCAAGGTTTTTAAGGTAAGTTACTTACCGATTTCATGGATTTGGCTCGTCTCTTCCGTTCCTCTTCCACATTCGCGACCAGAGCCATCTTCTCCTCCTCCTCTTCTTCCATCCCGACCTCGGGCACTTCCTCCTCGACCAGAGGCTCCTCCATCCATCGTCGTGAGCTCCGACGCTCCGCTTGGCGTTTCCTTCGTGATGAATCTCTGCCGATGTCTTTTCCTCCTTCCATTGCACTAGGGTTGTCTTGGAGTGGGTTGTCTAGCTAGCAAAGAGGTCGGAATGCAAGGGGTTGAAGGAGAGTTTCGAAAGTTTGGAAGCTTGGGATTTTGAAAATCGAAAGGAAGAAGGAGGGGGCCGTTTGTTTTTGAATCGATCAGTTCATGACACGACGCAGCGGGCGGTCGCGTTCATGTCGCGACCCTTGTGGCTGCCGCGACAGAGTCGTGACACTCCGCTCAGCCGCGACATTAAGGCGACACCTCTGATCGTCGCGTCATCAACAGAGCCCTTGCGATTACAGAAAATTCATTCTATTTCATTCAAGTATAAAGTCTGTTACATGCTCTAATTCATTCTAAACAATCAAACAATGTTTTCAAATCCTTTCCTAACTACCATCTTGCCTACAAATCAAATCAAATCAAATGTTCCCTCCCGCAGGCTGAAGTTTCTTCAAAGCATCAACATATTCCATGGTTGCATCATCATCTTCCTCCACCTCGTCTTGAATCGCGCTCGTCGCACATCCTTCCTAGTGGACGACGGCGCTACACATGTCATGCTCGTCCTGTGCATCGCCCCTCTTCCTCTCTTGGATAGGTGGGAAGTGCGATAGAAGTAGAACCACCGTGCGAGCTGCACTGCATTGGAGATGGCAGCGGTCCGGGTTGTAGGAAACCAGCGCTCCGTTGCCCAGCAGCCTCAAGGCCAGCCCGGTGCGTTGAGGAAGGTGGATCGTCCGGCCATGCATGAACCGAGGGCGCATGTCAAAATCCGCCACGGCCAGACTTCGGAGGTATTGGCGCCATGCTTGTATGCCCTTCACTTGAGCCATTTTGCACCAAGCCCGGGTGCTCATGTGAACTCGTCCGCCCACGTATGCCAGCGGGTGGTTCCGCATTGTCTTACATTCTGCGGTCAGGTCCCCCACCGCCCAGAATTGAATATGCATCCCCATCCATAGCTCGAGGGCGACGACCGATCCATAGAAAGGACCCCGAGCGCTGCAGAAGTCAAGACAGCATATAGAAAACCCAAGATAGCCTGCCCAATTTTCATACCTTCGGAGATAGAGTCAATGATGCTAAGATTGCCAAAGGAGATGGCACCGTCGGCTTCCGGGAAGAGTATGACGCCGCAAATGCATATGGCGGCTGCCTTGGCGATGGTGGTGTAGTTCGTGGTCTTCCGCTTACACTGGGAAGTAATCCACTGTGCGATTGGAAGAAGGTGGACGTGCATGCCTCTAGTCATGGAATAGAGATCATTCTTCTTCGTGGTAATGTTTTCCAAAATGCTCCATTAGTTGATCTACTCCACAGTGTAGGAGATTGCAAATTCTTCACCCCTTTGATAGTGTGGGAGGCCAAGCATGATCTCCAACTCTTCCAAAAGGATCGTTGCTTCGAATTCTGGAAAGATGAATGAGTTGGTTTGTGGATGCCATAGCTCCACCATGGCTGTGACGTTCTCCCACACATGCACTAACTTGTTGTAGTTTTTGGCCAGTACGAAGACAGTGGACAGCCCCCACTCCTTCAAGTGACCAATAGACGTGGGCAGCAGTAGCTCGAGCATGGGTACCAGCCATGGCATCTTTGAGAATCGCCGTTGGCCAGGGAGGATCAGAGATAGAATAAGAGACATGAAGAACGGAGGGAAAAGAGGAAAAAAGAGAAGAGCAAAATAGAGCAAAACAGAACAGTGCAGAAAGTTCAGAATCTCAGGATGGAAAGGCCACTTACTTAGAGCTCCGGGCGTGTGTAGATGTGTCCCGGGATAGTGGAGAGTTGCTTCAGATCGGCGTACGTCTCCCTAGTAGCTTTTGGGCCGGAGTAAGAGGGGATACCTTCTGCAAAAGCTGAATAATTCCTCTTCATGGTTGCAAGAGAGGAGAAGAGAACTTGAACTTGAATAGCAGAGGATGCCAGGGGTTAGCTGCGGGATTAGCACCCTTAATCCTCTATTTATGGAGTCTTAAGAGTTAGAAACCTATTATAATCCCGAAACTAGGTGTTAGGATAAGATTAGAAGAGGTTTAGGAGTCCTAGTGTGGGTCTAGGTGTCTTAGGATAAGGGTGAACCCCGGTTTCCTGGTCTTTCCGAGCTCTGTCCGAGTCGCGACGCCGCGATCTGACGCGAACATGTCGCGACAGGGCGCTGCGACGCGACATAGTCGCGGTCATCCAGGCTGTCGCCTCTCCACCCGAGGGGTTGTTTTCATCCCTGAGCTGTGTATATATGTTGTTTGATTGTTTATAATTGTTGTGTTTGTTATTTCATTATGTTTGTTTTTTATCAAAAATTTTAAATTTAAAAAAACAAAAACAAAAACAAAAAGGAAGAAAAAATAATAAAAAATCATCAATCAAATCAGAAATTCAGAAAATCAAGAGATTTCGTCATAGGTAAGTCAGATATTGTATTTCTGTCCCTATTCCTCGCATTACTATATGGTATTCTATCTATTATATCTTTTCAAGGACCGGCTGGTTCTCAATGTGTTCTGGGATTTGAGTTCTCCTTTACAAAAAACAATGATAATCTAGGTACACATTGTTAATCGTTGGATAGGCCGTTGAGTTAGTTAAGCACGGGGACAATAGATTCAGGCCTACACCGCGGTTGTGGGTAGTCTCTTGACCCGTTCTTACTTGACTTAGCAATATTATCCTTGATCTATTTTCTATTTTCTCCTTTTCTTTGCATTTGCTTTGATGATTTCTTTTACTTTAGCCCAGCATGCATCATGTAGGACTTTGAGCTTTCCTGACTCATTCTTGACCATTGATGAGCTCTTGTTGAGTGCCCAGCCATCCTTCATGTTCCAAACAAGAAATCCAATTCCACTCCGAATCGGGAGGTTTGCCTCCGAGTGAGTTGTTCCCGTCAGATTGACAAGAATTTCCCTGTCTGGATTCCTTATCCAATAATTCATCCTACTCCTTTGATTCGTTTTGGTTGTGAACCGCTCCCAGGACAGAGTCATGAGTTACCTGCCTGGCACGCACATGTCCTTCCGAAACGAAACCTGCAGGCCAATCGGCTAGGGTACCTCTCAATCGAGGGGTTGATCGTCCTCTTCTTTTCTCCTCTCATCCTGACTGTGCTCTTCTTTGCATTCTATCCGAACAATCAACTTGGGGCTTTCACAAAGATTCCAATTGCCTGTTAGTTAAGATCGGGTGTCTCTTTACCTTGGCCTCCACTTTTCAGTCCACTCCTCGTCATCTCCGTTCCGCCGTCACTTCATGACATCTCCACTCCACTTTCGCTTCGCTCCCCTGCAAAGCGGAAGCCAAGGAGGGGCAATCTGTAGACACCCGGTTTTGACTAATGGGTTGAACCACTTTTCTTGTTGTCTTAGTGGGCCCCTAATTGGTTACTCACCTTGAGCCCATCATGTGCCTTGCTTTGAGCCCTTTAAGCCATTAAAATGCCTTGAAATCCAGAAATTTATCATTTGAGAGAGTCCTTGGGGCATAATAACTCTTGTCCTATCATGTAGTTGGCTGATAATTCTCAAATAATGCGGATTTATTGTCGCGACGCCTCGTGGCGCCGCGTCTCTAGTCGCGACAACCTATGCATTATCTATGCACGTGGGCAATGCTGTCGCGTCCACGCGCACCGTCGCGTTTCTGAGTCGCGGTCCTACGATACATCGCGACAATGACCGAATCCTCTGGCCTCCTTAACTACCTCCTATTTATCCTCCTTTGAACTCAACTTAATCCTAAGGATTATCCCTACCCCTTGGGGAGAGATCCTAGCCTTAGGGACTCTCCTAAAGATCCCTAAGGACTCTCCATCCGATTTTGATAATCTTTTATCTCCCATTTTAATTTCTGATCCATTTTGAAGAGATAATATCAATTATTCTCACTCCAAGTTCTATATAAGTAAAGCCCCTCCTCAAGAATGAAGGGAGCCTCATTTTACCACCTCGAAGGGCTGCCAAAATTCCCTCTCATCCATACTTAACACCACATTCACCCATCTTGCCATTCTCCCTTCACATTCCACTCCCCAAAGCCACTCTTCCACCATTAACAGAGTGCGGAACGTGAAGAGGGCGACCCCGACGATCTCCTGGATTCCTTGCACATCCTCGGAGCTATACTCACGCCAGGGAGTCGCCCCAATGGGGCTTATTTCTTCTTTCCTCTCTTTCTCCCATTTCTATATGCATTTTGTTATATTATCTTAGATAGAGCACATCCACTATCCACCCACGTTTTCCTACACCCATAGGGGTTTAAAACTACCCCAGGTGCGTTCCCACCATGATTCTCCACTGTCTTCCATTTTTAGAATAGATACTATGCTTAACGAATTCTAATAGGGCATTTCTTTGTGATTTTCTTTGTTTGGCAGGCAAGCAGGTCGAATCTACGAGAAGCTCTGGTTCTCTGGCCGGCTGGAGGACGAGAAGAAGGTCTTTATCTTATTTCTCCCGCATTCAGAGAACGCGACGGCCGAAGGTGACGCGACCATAGACGCGTCGACGAAAGCCGACGCGACATCAGTCTATCGCGGCGCCCATGGCGACCGCGACACCAGGTCAGTTCCTGTTCACTCTCCTTTTCCTAGTTTAAGTCAGCCATCATCTCATTTTCATTCTTAGGCGACTTACTAGGTGGCGATCACATCCTATTTTCCATGCCATCATATCTGATATCCATGTCTGTGTTGAGGGGAAGCACAATCCCTGTGATTACACTGGCAGTTAAGTAAAGTAGAGAACCTATCATACCTCTCTAGATCTTTTGATCTACTTTCTTACCATCTTTGTCACTGTTCATTCTTGTTGAAGTGCTCATTGGTGTTGACAGTGGCTTGGAATTTTCAAATCCAAACTTCTTCAAGAGCTCCTTGGTGTATTTGGTTTGACAGATGTGGGTGCCATCTCCTCCTTGCTTGATTTGTAATCCAAGGAAGTAGTTCAGCTCCCCTATCATGCTCATCTCAAATTCTCCCTGCATAAGCTTCTCAAAGTACTTGCAAAGAGATCATCAGTAGATCCAAAAATTATGTATCTACATAAATTTGTACAAGTAGTATGTGCTTGACTTTGACTTTATAAATAAAGTGCTATCTACTTGTCCTCTAGTGAAACCAAGATCTAATAAAAAGGAACTAAGCCTTTCATACCAGGCTCTAGGTGTTTGCTTAAACCATATAATGCCTTATGAAGTTTAAAAACATGATTTGGAAATTTGAATCATCAAAACCGGGGGTTGTTTACATAAACTTCTTCTTTAATGAAACCATTTAAAAATGCAGACTTGACATCCATTTGAAATAATTTCAAATCTAGAGCAGGCATATGAAAGTAAAATCCTAATAGCTCAAGTCTAGCTACAGGGGCATAGTAGGTTCATCAAAATCTATACCTTCCTCTTGGGAATAGCCTTGAGCAACCAATCTGACCTGTTTCTTAAGATCACACCAGTTTCGTCCAAATTATTTCTGAACACCCATTTGGTGCCAATAACTGGATGCCCTGATGGTCTAGGAACAAGTGACCATACATGGTTTCTCTTGAATGATTCAGTTCATCTTGCATAGCTAGAATCCAAGACTCATTAGTAAGAGCTTCATTGACTATCTAATCACAAGGATTACATTACCTCTTGTGTCTTACCCCTACAGATGGATCACCAATAAATTTTCAGGTGGGTGATCTTTCTTGTATCTCCACTCATTTGGAAGATTTTCATTTTCAATGTCTATTGCTGCAAGTCTTCAGAGGTGGATCTTCCTTGTCCTCATTGATGTGTTCTTTAATTTCTTAGACAAGTCATCTGCATCATCAATGTCACTCTCTGCTTCCTTTCTCAAGGAAGGTTAGTTCATCAAAAATAATACAGATTGTTCAATCAATAAGGTGCGTTATTAAACACTCTATAACTTTAGGTTTAGTTGCATACCCCATGAAGATGCTTTCATCTGATTTGGCATCCAACTACCAATGTCTCTTTTCCGTTGTTGTGAATGAAGCATGGACATCTAAAGGTTCTGAAGTGACGATCTTTGGCTTCTTTCCTTGAACAACTCATATGCAGTCTTCTTCAAGATGGGTCTGATCATTACTCTATTAATGATATAGCTTGCTGTGTTTACTGCTTTCAGCCCAGAAATACTTGGTAATCATATTCTGACAGCATTGTTCTTGCCATATCAATAAGGTTCTATTCTTCTCTCAGCGACTCCATTTTGCTGTGGTGTCCTTGGTGCTGAGAAGTTATGCTAAATCCTTGGTCATCACAGAATTTTACAAATTTTTCATTTTGAAACTCTCCTCCATGATCTGACCGGATTCCAACAATGCAAAACTTCTTGTCTTTTTGTACTCTTTGCTGAAGCTTACAAAACTATCAAAGGTATCATCTTTATTCTCCAAGAAGGAAACCCATGTGAATCTGGAATAATCATCCACAATAACAAATCTAAAATTCTTTCCTCCAAGACTAGTGGTCCTCATTGGCTCGAATAAATCCATGTGAAGGAGTTCTAAGGGTTTAGAGATGGTTACCACAGTTTTTGACTTGAAGGAACTCTTAGTGTGCTTACCTTTTGCACATGGTCTGCAGATACCATCCAATTTATTGCTTACCTTTGGCAGACCTTCCATAAGACTTCTCTTTCTGAGCTTATTCATGCCATCCAAATTACAGTGGCCCAATCTTCTGTGCCACAGCTCAGTTGACTGTCTTTGCTGGCCTCTAAACAAACGTCTTGATCCTTGAGTTCTTCAAGATAGAGCACATATAGGTTCTTTTCTCTGTTAGCTTCGAAGATTACTGCTCCACTTCAGGATACTGCACTTGGACTCTTAGAACTTGATCTGATGACCTTTGTCACAAAGCTGGCTGATACTTATGAGGTTGTGCTTTAGCCCTTTGACACATAATACATCTTCAATAATTATTTTCCCTTTGTTTCTCACAAAACCACTGCCTATCACTGTTCCTTTCCATTATCTCCATAGGTGACTGTTCCTTCTTCAGCTTGGAGATGAGTGAACAGCTTCCTGTTCCCTGACATATGCCTTGAGCACCTGCTGTCCAGGTACCACTTTGATGCTCGAAGGCTTCCCTGAAAAGGAGACATTAAGTTTTAGGTACCCAAGTTCTTTTGGGTCCTTGTCGGGTTAGTGTCAACAGTTCCTTTTTAATTATCTATTTCTTATGTTTAGTTGGACATGTTAATTTTATATGTCCTAACTTATTGCAATGGCTACAGCAGGACATTTTTGTTACTCTTTCAATATATTTGAAATTGGCTGTGTATGCTGTATCTTGTTCAGGTGTAAACTTCAGAGTGGATATATTTTAGGTTGAATTATGTTTCTCCATTTCTGGTGGTGTATATCCTAAACTATGTTTCTTCTTTCCTGAACGTCTAGCACCTTTTAATATTAAGGAGTTTTACCATTTGTAAATTTCTCCAATGTGCTGACAGTTTGTCATTTTCTTCATTTAAGGTTTTAATTCTTTTCTCAGTTCATCTGAATTCCTTATTTTCTAACTTGATTATTTGTTTGTTTTTATCTTTTAGATCTTCACATAATAGTTCATTTCTTCTTTTAATTCAGTTATTGGTTTTTCTAATTCTTCATTTTCGTTTTTAGATCTGAATTAGGTGTTCTAAACATGCAGTATTTTTTTTACTAACTTTTAACAGTTTTGTTACTTCCTATATTTACAGTATAATTCGTTGAAAGCTTCTTCTAGATTATAAGAATCAGAATTATTGCAAGAATCAAAGATGAATCAGAAGTTACCTTCTCTTCAGTGTTTGCCATAAAAGCCAAGTTGGATTCTTCTTTTCACTGTTTGAGCTTGACTCATTGTCTGAGTCGCTGTTGTTGCTCCATGCTGCTGCCATAGCCTTTTTCGTATGCCTCCTGAATTTTTGGAGCTTTCTCTCTTTCTGAATTCAGGCTTCTTGAGCTTTGGGCATTCTGCTTTGATATGTCCTGACTTTTTGCACTCGTAGCATATGGGCTCGCCCTTTTTCTGATCTTTTCTATCTGGTTTCTTGAAGTCCCTATTTTTCTTAAAGTGTCTTCTACCATATTGAAACTTCTTCTTTTGGCTAGAATGCGCTGCAGTCTTCTTGATAACATGGCTCTCATCTTCGCTATCATTTGAGCTTTATCTTCGGATGATGACTCATCTGATTTGTCTTCTTCTGCTTTAAGAGCATTTGAATGTTTTTTCTGCTTGAGGATTCTCCTAGTCTCTCCATATTATCTCGTGGGCCATAAGGGATCCAATGAGCTTTTCTAAAGACATATTCTTTAGATCATTAGCTTCCTCAATGGCTGTTACCTGGGAGTCCATGTAGATGGAAGAGATCTAAGGATTTTCTGACCATATCTATTTTATAGGTTTTCCCCAGTCCTACTAATCGATTTGTAATGTTTGTGAATCTACTGAACATTTGAGTTATGGACTCTCTGGTTGCATCTGGAACCTCTCATATTGAGTTACCAGAATATCTATTATGGTTTCCTTAACCTTGTCCGTGCCTTCATAAGTGATTCTCAGTTTTTCCACATCTCCATTGCGGATTTGCAGGTGATACTCTATTGAATTCTTTCTTGCTGAGAGCACAACACAGAATGCTTTTAGCCTTATAGTTTAAAGAAATCTTCTTCCTGTCATCATCTGTCCACTGAGCCTTTTCGTTGGTGACTAGGAGATCGCCTCTTCAACTATGGACCATATCTGGTAGTCTACTGTAACACCCCGAATATTTTTATTTGTTGAAAAATATGAATAATAAAGTTATTGGACTTAATCATTAGTCTTAAATTGTAATAATTGATATTTGGGAATGATTAGTAATAACTAACGTTACCCTAGTGTCGTACTCGGACGTGCACGCTCCCATAGGGCGACACTGAAAAATGGTAACGAAAATGAAATCTGAGAACACCATAATTTCCATAAAAATATGGAGATCTCAGAAATGTAAATATCTAAGTTTTTCGACGTGTGGATTTCGTG
Source organism: Colocasia esculenta (assembly GCA_014218235.1). Lineage (NCBI taxonomy): Eukaryota > Viridiplantae > Streptophyta > Magnoliopsida > Alismatales > Araceae > Colocasia > Colocasia esculenta. The sequence continues at coordinate 194,135,313 of CM024753.1, forward strand.
ATTAAGTCGACGCGACCATTTTCTAGGTTATTTTTCACCTACTGTAAAATAAATTCTAAAAATTAAAATAAAATTATTATATTTGTAAAATGATCATATCAGGCTATGGTTGAAAATTGAAGCAAATGGTAACATTTGAACATGTTTATATTAGGTTTATTAGGCCAGTTGAATTTTGGGTTATTTACGTACATAATTTGGGATTTTACGGGAGCTTACATGTGGAGCCTTGGAGAGGCCAGCACACTTAAGGGAAGGTAATCATGGAGGAACTACATGTGAGCTTGGGAAGCCTTGCATGTGCGAAGTGTTAAGGTAGGAACTAAAGAGTTTTACCATGACACCTCATGGCCGACGTGCCTCTGCATGAGGAAGTCATGAGGCTTATAAAAGCCACTCCCTTTCTTGAGTTCGAACCTTTCTACACCTTGGCTCTGTCTCTGTTCTTGTTTTTCCCTGCTCTTTGCTACTAGAAGTGTGGTGGAGGAGCTCCTAGAACTACTGCTGGGGAGTTGTTGACATTGCACCTGCAACTGCTCCCACCTCTGCTCCTGTGTGTCACTGTAACTGCTTAATTTGGCGTGGACATTGCTGGCACATCATTAACTGTGGGGAGAAGCTCTTCTCCTACTGGCTTAGGTTCCTTCGTTGGGAAGGTGTAAAGAATTACCTGTTCAGCAAGGTAGGATTCATTCCCTTTGGTTCAGATTTGTCTTCCACACATGATAAGAATCTTAGTGATTAAGCTAGTGGCTTAACTATGGTTCTTCTATTTTTCTTCCAGTCATGATAGAAGTACTTGTTGGGAGAGGAACAACCTTGTTCCATTTAGAAATTAACTCGTATTCCTTTCTTCCACCCTTGATCTTTGTACATGCTATAAAGTTGTAGAAGTCTCAATTATCTTTGTAGGATAATATGAAGACTTCAGTTTAGATGGTTGATACTTCAAGTTTTGATTAAGATCCACAAAACATTTTGTGGTTTAGTGTCCATCATGTAGGAACCTTCCATCCAACCATTGCTATCAAGGTTCTACTTCTAGTACTAAACTATGTTTAGTTTCAAGCAAGTCAAGTTTGAATTGCAAACCTCCTCTGGCATCTTGTTTGTTCGGTTTATAAACCACTATGAGAACTATAATTAGACTCTTCTATTTGATATAAAATATGTCTTGGTTCATAGATTCAAAAATTAGGGTGTTAGGATAGATTAAAAGTAATTTCTGGAAGTTTGCAGCTACCTGTCGACAGCCAGCCCAAAGCTGTCGACAGGCATGCCTTCCAGAACTCCAGGTTTCTGGATGTGTGGATCTGTCGATAGATCCATTGTTGCTATCGATAGATAGATACACAAGATCCAGCAAACCTGGGCTCTGTCTGCTTCTACCTGTCGACAGCCCTTCCTGGCTGTCGACAGCTATGACCCTGATTCGGATTTCAGCACTTTTTCATGTGTGAATCCTTGCTTAAACTCCACCCTATTGGCCTATCAAGTTACCCCTTTAATTGTCTTAGTGTTTACTGTCATTTCATTGTAAATATTACTCTCTTGGTGTACCTTACTCACCCTTGAGTTATCCTTGAAATTGTCAACTCCGAATGGTACTCCGTTGAGTCCATTCTTCTATATTCGATAACTGAGTACATGTAACTTGATATCTGAGAGTTCAAATGCTTGAAACCTTATGAGATGTGAATAATTGATGATGACATTATTGGGTCTTTGTACCCCCTGTGATTTATATGCCTGTGCAAATAGGGCTGGTCCAGTCGTGGGAGGAGCACCCGAATTCATTTTCGGACCACGTGGAATGATAAAGGGCATCTGGATGTCTGGCATTGCATCAAACATTTTCTGAGTATGGTCATCATAATTCCTATACTATGTGACTGATATGAGAATCAATTCTTGATCTATATATCTGACCATGATCTGAGCTTACTGTCATTGCATCAAGATTACTATTATGAAATCTGGGTGTCTCTTTGATATTCTGTCCTGACCTTGTCTTAGTTAATGTGTACATTCCTGAACTATGAATTGAACTATGGAATTTGAATTCTACTGGGCTAGTTAGCTCATCATTTCCTATTTTCAGGTAATACAGATGGGGGTGACACTTAAGGGATTGAGTGCTGAGTGGACTGATCGTGGCAAGCGAAGCCAACTAGTTCTATTTCTGTTTAGTAGTGTGAAATGAGAAATATAAAATAAGTTGTTTTAATCTACTCCTCTATTAGTTGTTTTGAGGAGTGTCTATGTAATAAAACTTTTGCTTATGACGTTATGAATGGATAAATAATTATTACCTTTTGTGCCTGTTTTCTGTCACTTCTGATAAATAGTCTTTTATTAGGACGTGACAATTACCTTGTAGAAAATACTCCATTCTTGTTTTCCAGTAAGCATAGTCTTCTCCATCGAACAATGGTGGTCGGTTGACAGACTAACCTTCATTGTGACCTTGGGCTGCCATGGATCTTTACTCTTCAGATTGTTGGATCTTCTTCTTTGTCGAAGAGACTCGCTCTGATACCATTTGTTGCCCAGTTAGGTAGCCCAGAGGGGGGTGAATGGGTCTTTAAAATTTTTCAATTAATACCTGTTCACTAAAAACATTCACAAAGAAATACACTTTGAAGATTGTTAGTGTAGTAAAGAGAAACAACAAACACAAGAGGACAATCACACAACAGTAGATGTATCCTGGTTCGGACTCCTTTCCACAGGAGTTCTACGTCCAGTCCTTGAGCAAACTCAGGATTTCACTAACTAGGGTACAGTCCCCTATGGACACTTACAACACCCAGCTCAGCTGGTCTCTCTTCTTAGCCCGAAGAGGAACAACACCCTGGATACCCCACCAGGTCTCCTTACACCAGAAGGGCACAACACATCTGGATACCACCAGGTCTTCCTTCACACACGAAGGGTACAAGCATAGAAACAAGTAAGCAGGAGATTAAGCCCCTAGATCAAGCTTTGACAAGCCAAGATCTGAAGCTAGGGACTGAGAGCAATGAGTTCTACAAACAAAAGCTCACTCTCAGAACCAAACAAGCTCTCTCGAAAATCTACAAACAATGCAGAGAGCAAAGAGCTAATCTAATGGAATGAGGCTTGGCTCTTTCTTGAGAACTCGCAGAAGACTTGATGATCGAAGTGTTTTTGTATGACTATCGTTCTCTATATATGTGTGTGTCTTTCTTCTGGGGCTCCTTTCTTCAATATATAGCTTCAATTTGAAATATAGACGTTGAAGTATCTGTTGCCTCTAGCTTTTGGTGGACGTTAGACTGAGTGGCACTTGGAAGCTTCCAGTCAATCAGTCCTTTATCCATTTGTTCACACAAAGAGATAGGAACTTCTGAAGTGTCCTTTGGCTTCTACAAAGTCCAACGTTGTCTGACGAATGTTTGTCAGAGACCTGCATACATTAAATGCTAGAACAATAGAGAGCTAGGCTGTCTCTTGTTGTTAGTCAACGTTGGTGTGAATATTCACCAAAATAGTAATGCCATTTTGCTGTTCAAAAAGGATGCATATAGAATAGACATGATAATGGATGATATCGTCTGTATGCATGCAGAGATACGTTCAGTCTTCATTAAATGCATAGTTGGCAGAAGAAAATGTACGAAGACTTTGACTATTCAATTAGTTGAAAGGATAAGTCATATGTCAAGTTGATTGATATGAAATTGATGCATTTATGACTTATGTAACCATTATGTAACCAAACAGTAAATCGTTGTGAGATATGAAAGAATCGTTGTGATCATTGAGGAAATTATTATGATTACTTAAGAAGTCGATGTGCAAAGCAAATCGTTATAATATCTGAAGCAATCGTTGCGATAAGCAAATCGTTATGAGAACTAAAGGAATCGTTACGAACGCAAGTTGTTACGATGACTAAAGGAATCGTTATGAAAGCAAGTCGTTACGATGACTAAAAGAATCGTTACGAAAGCAAGTCGTTACGATGACTAAAGGAATCGTTACGAGAGCAAGTCGTTACGATGACTAAAGGAATCGTTACGAGAGCAAGTCGTTACGATGACTAAAAGAATCGTTACGAGAGCAAGTCGTTACGATGACTAAAGGAAGCGTTCCGAAAGCAAGTCATTACGATGACTAAAGGAATCGTTATGAGAGTAAGTCGTTACGATGACTAAAGGAATCGTTACGATAGCAAGTCGTTACGATGACTAAAGGAATCGTTACGAAAGCAAGTCGTTATATGACTAAAAGAATCGTTACGAGAGCAAGTCGTTATAGGAACGATTTCTTTTGAGATCAGAAGAAGTTTCAATCTATGAAAAAATCATTAAGGTACTTATGAAACGGTTATGAAGAAATCGTTACAGTTCTACTGTAATCGATATGATATATAAAAGAAACCGATGTGTACTTAGACAAATATGATGCTATAGATACAATGCAAAGATGCTTACCTGTTTTGGCTCTATTTTCCTTGGTATTAATTTCTGTGCTTCAGACTTGTAGAAAATAGGTTAGAGACCTTTAATTAATGGTTTGATAATTATCATAATAATATGGTTTTGTTAATCACCAAAATAGAAATATAATTACTTTTAATTACATGGGGATAGACTGTTCATCATCCTTGACATCCTCTGTCAAAGGAACTCGGATTAGCAACACTTATGAGCTTTTAGAGTCGTTATTTGGTGTATCCACCTCCGGTCACAGTGGAGTTCACACTGTCGACATTCAGGCAAAAGGTTTGGGGATTGTTGGTCCCGAGTTCAGATTGAAGGATGGCAAGTTGGATATTAACCAATTGGATGCATTCAATCGTATTCTGCATTTTGTTGTTTGCCAGATATTGGTTCCTAGGGGTGCCACCTTTTCTACATGTACCAAGGCAGACTCCGATATGATGTTCTGGGCTATCCAGAACCAGAGCATAAACATGGCTGAGGTTATAATAGAAAGGATGAAGTTTGCACATGCTCAGGTTTGGGACAAGAAGAGTAAATTGAATGTGTCCCTACCTTACGCCCATTTTCTAACCAAAAATTTTCAACATTTTGACATTAATTTGTCTGGGGCAGTGTCAGAAAAGATGGGGCAGGCTATTCGCAGTAGAAATCTGAAGAAGAGTGGATTCTCTTCGGTTGGTGGTGTGTGGACCAAAACCTCGATGGCTTAGGGTGAGGCCATTCTTGGCGAAGCCCAAGAAGTCCAAGATGAGGTAGCTCCAGCAGAGGCAGTAGCAGCAGAAGTACCAGCAGTCCAAGAAGAACAACAACCAGCAGGACCAGAAGTTCAAGCACAACAACAGGAGATTATCAGATCAGAAATTGCAGTGGAACAATCAGTGGAACAAGCAGCAGCAACAGCAGTAGCAACAGCAGTAGAGGTCCAAGGAAATGCAGCAAAGATCAGAGTTGAAGACTCAGTGGTCAGTGAGCACAGGATTGAGGACATTCCTCAAGAGTTCATTGAGCTCGTTGGGCAAAATTCAGAGATTGTCTCTCCCTCCTCCGTGGTAGCATCAGTTCTCAGAAGTGTGCTGGATTCCTTCACCAGCACTCAAGAGGAGCAAGAGTAGGTGACTGAGGAAGTCAGCAGAGTAGCTGTGGCACCAGGCCACGTTGAAGATGTTGTGATGGAAGAAGCACCCATTCAGGGGGAGCAGGAAGAAGTGGCATCAGGCCACACTGAAATTCAGATGGAAGATGCTCCTATTCAAGGGGAGCAATCTGTTGAGAAGGAAGCTCAGCCCCAAGGGGAGCACACTTCTAGTGCCCCCATTGATAAATCTGTTACAAGAAGGAGTTATGGAAAGCGCCTCAGATGAAGAGGCAAATGTTGATAATGTGGAGCCCATTGCTAGGGCAAATGACAAAGGGAAAGAAGTTGCTTAGGAAATTCCCCTTCTTATCAGTAAGCTTCACAAGAAGCTAAGGCAGAAGAAGCTGAAGATCAACATGAAGCCTATTGTTGAAAGATTTGATGAACAAGGGAAGATTCTCTGCTCTGTGCAATAAGATATTGCATCTATCTTCATAAGCTAGAGTACGACAGCTAAGGAGATGGGAATGGTCAGAGATGCAGTCAGATGGGTGCGTAGTGAGCTCATTAGCATCAAGGAGTCTATAGCTGCACTTGCAGATTTGGTGAGGGCACAATCCACAAATTCCCCTCCTTCTCCTCCTCCTGCAGCACCTGTTAGTAGCTCAGGGCCATCTGGGCCAAGGCAAGATAATGTTGGGCCGTCAGGGCCATCAGATGTGGCAGAAGATCGGCCATCAGGGCAACAAGTTGTTGAAGAGGTAGCAGCTCCAGTGCAAGATAATGATGAAGCTGTGAAGACTGGGCCACCAGGGCCTTCAGAGGATGTGTCTGGGCCACCCGGGCTAGTGGTTTCCGAGGCTGAATCTTCAAGAGTATAAGAACCGGCTGTAGCTCCAGAAGCCCCTGTTCCTTCTTCTCTTCAAACTCCAGCCCCTCCTTCACCACCATCCTCATCCACAGCTCCTCCAGCACCTATCACCTTCAAACAACCCATGCCTCGCACCATCTCATCTCCAACACCATTTCCTTATGACTCCTCTTCATCTCCTGCATCCACCACATCCATTCCTCCTCCTCCTCCTTCTGTTGAGGTCCCTCCAGCATCTTCATCCGCTGGGGCCTCCTCTTCTGGTCCCTCCTCTTCTGGACCATCTGATGTACCTCCCTCTACATCTAGGTCATTCTTTCATCCTCCTACTCCTCCCTCTTTTGTAACCATTATTCCTGAGGGCGCTCAACTTGAGCATCTTGAGATTCAGGACATCAAAGATGAATTCGAAGAAGTTATTCTTTGATCAGTCCTGAAAGTTAGCTCTCATGTTTATAGGTCTGGCTCCTCTAGCCGTGTACCCAAGAAACAGAAAATCTCTTCAACCCTTGCCTCATCCTCTGAACCTCGTTTTCCACCACTTTGGTTCTCCCTCACTGTTGCGAATAAAAATAAGCCTCAATATCTCCAGAAAATCACTTTTGCTAACTCTTTGGACTTCCCACTCTCAACATCACTGACCACTTAAATATCATTCTCCCTTTCACCTCTCTCTCAAAAGCTGAAAAAGCCAAAATCTTTTCCCTGGCTGAAGCCAAATCTGAGGAGTAGTGGGCCCGAGGTCTAAAGTCTCTCTACAGTCAGTTTCTTCGAGCTCAATCAGCCAGATATCCACCCAGAGATTATCCCTTGACTCTCTCGAAGTGGTTCTAGATCATTCACAAGGACACTTGGGGGCCTTTGTTCAAAAAGAAATTAAGTTTATCCGGCACTACAAGATGTACAGTGATTACTGCTATCTCAACAACTTACCTGAAGCTCAGCTTGGCCAATTTCGGCAAGCTATTCATGCTCTTGGTTCAAGTGTTGCTCATACCAAATCAATTCAAGTGGATTTTGCCACCTTGGAGATCCCAGATGTGGTATTCCTACCTCCTCTCCACTCTCTCATCATGGAATCAGCTGTCGGGTCTTTAATTTTTGAAAGATCTGCTCAAGTCATGGCCAGGATTTCAGTAGAGAAAGGTCTCTCCCTTTCCTTTCACAGATTTGTCTTCTGGGAGTATCATCGGGGCTACATCAAGTCTGATGTCCTTGCCCCTATCGTATCTGAATGTGAACGCCTTTCTCCTTCAGAATAGGAAATAGCTTACCCCTTCATTGCTGAGCAGCTCAAGGCTATCAATGCATCTCAGGCTCAATCCAATCAACCTTGATGTTAGCTGTAGAATTCCTTGATTCAAATTCCATTCATCTTGTCAGGAATTCTTATGACACATGACTGGAGAGATACAAGATCTATGTTGCAGTGAGAATGGACCTGAAGCAGAAGCAGCTGTTCTATCTTGTCAAAATAATCAGTTCCTCTCCTGTGCCAGTTTTGGGAAATCCAACTTTTATAAAGCTTCCCTTGATCGTGATCAGTATGCCTTGTTCTTAGAAGACCAGTGAGTGATTTATCTTCAGAGGATGGTTCCTGTTATAGGGCCTGTTGCCTAGCTAGCAAGCCCAGAGGGGGGGGGGGGGGTGAATGGGATTCTTTGAAATTTGAATACCTAAACATGTCCACAAAAACATTCACACAACAAGCACTTCGATGATTGTTAGCGTTAGTGAAAAGTAAATAACAAACACAAAGCAGACAATCATACTACACAAGATTTTATCCTGGTTCGAACCTCCTCTCTACAAGAGTCCTACGACCAGTCCCTGAACAACAACTCAGGATTCACTACCCAAGGGTACAGCCCCCCTCAAGGACACTTACACACCTAGCCGCAGCTGGTCTTCTCTTGACAACCCGAAGAGGAATACAACACCCTGGAACCCTCCAGGTCTTCCTTCAATATGAAGGGAAATAAACACCCTGGAATCCCCAGGTCTTCCTTCAACACGAAGGGAATAACACAAAGATGTGTTCAAGGGATGATACGCCCCTGGACCAAGCTAATAGCACAATGCTTGATCTGAAGCGAATACGGAAAGGGAAAAAGATCTACAACTCAGACTACTCTCAGTACTTAAAAGCTCTCTCAAGGTTTTTACACTACACATAGAGAGAAAGAGCTATGACAGCTATAGAGTAAGTCTTGAACTCTTTCTATGGTGCTTGCTGATTTGAATTCTCAAGATATGTCTTCACGTAGGCACCAGTCTTCTATTTATATCTTCTTTGAAAAATGTAGCCGTTAAAGTATATGTTCTCTCTATGTTCAGAGAACGTTAGATTGCATGGCTTTCCTTTGCAGTCAACGGTTCTTTGTGTTCCATACACGTAAGAAGAAAATCCCTCTTGATATCCTCCAACTTCTACTTTATCCAACATTGTATAGAGTCGTGCTGTCAGAGACCTGCACACATTAAATGCTAAAACGTAGACAGCTAAGCTGTCTCTTGTTGTCAGTCAACGTTAGAGTGAGAATACATCAAAATAGAAATTCCATTCTGTCTTTCCAAAAAGATATACATGTAGAAGCATAAGAATAGAAGATATCTAGACATGCATCGTGCAGAGAAATGTACGGTTATATTTAATGCATGGATAACAGAGAAATACGCAGGATGACTTTGACTTGTCAAGATATTTGAATATCAAGTTGTTATAGCTCATGAAATCGATATGAACATAACTTATAGAATCGTTGTGTGAATGAGTCATTGCTCATGTGAATCGTTGCACATTCGTAAACAAATCGTTCTACACACAAATCGTTATGCATCCATAACCAAATCGTTCTGGATAACAAATCGTTATGACACTATAAGTAAATTGTTATGAGCAAATCGTTGTTTCACTTATCGAGTCGATGTTGTGACTTATCGAATCGTTACAATGACCAAGTCGTTGCTGTAACTTGTCAAATCGATGTAAATACCAAATCGATGTGAAACTTATCGAATCGTTATGAGAGCAAATCGTTATGCTCACTTACGAGGTAGATGTGAGATTGAAATCGTTATACTCACTTATCGAATCGTTATGAGAGCAAATCGTTATGCTCACTTACGAAATCGTTGTGAGATTGAAATCGTTATACTTACTTAGCTAATCGTTCTGAGATCAAAATCGATGCGACCACTTAGAAAATCGTTCTGAGATCGAAATCGATGCAACCACTTAGCGAATCGTTCTGAGATCGAAATCGATGCAATCACTTAACGAATCATTCTGAGATCGAAATCGATATAAACCCAAAAACGATATGATACTTATGAAATCGTTATGCTTCAAAGCGAGTTGATGTGTACTTAGATAAATTTCATGCTCTGAAAATTTAAAACAACAGTGTAAGGATTTACTTACAAGTCTTTGCTTGATTTTGCCTAGTTTATTTCCTGTGACTAAGCTTCATGAAAACTTGTTAGATACTAATTGTTAGGATTTTGTTAATCACTAAAATAGATATATAATTAATGGTAAAGCTTTTCCCAGTCAGTGGGAGAAAGCCTTTCACATTCTGATAGCAAAGGGGCAAGAACCTCAGAGGAGATATGGCCCAGATGAAATTCTCTGTACAGGAATCTTGGGAAGAAAGGGAGGCGACCCTGCTGAGCTGAGATTCTTCCCATTACACGAGTAAATCTTTCAAAAATAATAGGACCAACTGATGAGTCCATGACCAAGGAATGCAGTTTGGGGAGAAACACACTGTCTGGTATTTACATGGTAGCAAAGTCCACCTTGAAGGAGCAATTAACTGGATTTTCATTTTTTATCAAAGCAATGGCTCTCTGGAACTGACCAACTGCACTTCAGGTAGCTTGTGGAGATATCGATAATCATTGTAAAGCTAGAAGACCGAGTGAGTTTGATTTCTGTTAGGATAGTGGGTCCCCAGATAGCTTGGTGATGAATCACAAACCATTCAGACAGATTGAGTGGATGGTCCCGGGGTGGAAACTAATCTAATTTTGCAAGTAGAAACTTCCTGTAGAGAGCCTTGTGCCCTTTAGCCCACTGATCTTCAGACTTGCATTCAGCCATTGGAAGATTTTGGATTGATCAGCTTTGGAGATGTGGCAATAAGGAAGGACAACATTAAGGTGATCAATTAGATTTAGATGAGGAAGACCACAAAGGGTGGCAAGGATGCACTTTTGAAGATATTCACGATAGATTGGTTTCCTCTTATTTTCGATAGTGAGGGAAAACCAAAGATGAGGAAATTTGGGTTCAGAGGGAAGAGCAAGAGTGGTTGAGAGTTTCCTCTTTTTAGGGACAGGACTAAGAGAACCAGTCCTGTGGACATGAGAGGCAACTGCCAAGACTGAAGTGAGAGTGTTGCATTCCAATTCATCCTCGAATTTATTGAGAAATGCACTAGCAAGTTGTGCACTTTCAGGGATAAAGGTGATAAACGAGGGAGGAGGATGAGGATGAAGGAATGATGAACAAGTATGAGGAGGAATAGTGGATGGTTTAGCAGATGAAGGACCAGAGGAGGATGAGGCTCCAGCTGAGGAGGAGGCTGGAGGGTTTTCAATGATAGGAGAAGGTGGAGGAATGGATGTAGAGATGGCAGGAGATGAGGAGGATTCAGAAAGAAATGGTGTTGGAGATGAAATGGTGTGAGGCATGGGTTGTTTGAAAGGGATAGGAGCTGGTGGTGCTGTGGAGGAAGATGGTGGTGAAGGAGGGGCCGGAGTTGCAAGAGGAGAAGGATCAGGGGCTTCTGGAGCTACAGCTGGCTCTTCTACTCTTGGAATCTCACGCTCGGAAACCACTGGCCCTGTTGGCCCATAAACATCTTCTGATGGCCCTGGTGGCCTAGCCTTCACAGCTTCAACATGATCCTGCACTGCAGTTGCTACCTCTTCAACAACCTGTGGCCCGAATGGCCCTGTTGGTTCTTCTGAAATTGGCACGGATGGCCCAGCATCTTGTTGCCTAGCCTCTGAAGGCCCAGAACTGCGGACTGATTCTACAGGAGAAGGAGCCGGAGGGGCATTTGTGGACTGCGCCCTCATCAAATCTGCAAGTGCAGTAATAGATTGCTTAATGCTAATAAGCTCATTGCGCACCCATCTAACTGCATTTTTGACCATGCCCATCTTCTTAGCTGAAGTACTCTGGCTTATAAAGATAGAAGCAATATCAGATTGCACATAGTATAGAATCTTTCCTTGTTCATCCATTCTAGCAACCAAGGGCTTCAGATTGACCTTCAATTTCTTCTTCCTCTGCTTCTGATGAGGCCTCCTGGTCAAGAGGGGAATCCCAGAAGCTGCTTCTTTCCCTTTGCTGCTTGCCCTTGCAATGGGCTCCACATATTCATCATTATCTTCTTAACCTGAGGCACTTTCCACAATGCCTTCTCTGAACTGATCATCAACGGGGACACTACCAGTGTGCTCCCCCTGAGATGGTGCTTCCTTTTCAACAGATTGCTCCCCCTGAATAGGAGCATCTTCCATAGGAACGTCTGCAATGTGGCCTGATGCCACAACCTCTGGAACATTTTCTTCTTCTTGCTCCCTCTGAATAGGAGCATCCTCCATGACAGCTTCTTGAATGTGTCCAGATGCCACAACATCTGTTGCTGGTTCACTGGACTGATCAGGCTCCCCCTGAGTGCTTGGAATGGATTCCAGCACACTTCTAAGAATAGATGCCACAATTGAGGTGGGGTTGATAGCCTCTGAAGCTCGCTCAACTGGCTCAATATTCACTTGAGGAATATCTTCAATCTGGCTTCCAATGATCACTGTTTCTTCTTCTCTGACCTCTGCTGCTGCTGCTGTTACTTGTTCTACTGCAATTCCTAAACTGATAACTTCTTGATGTTACTCTTGAACTTCTGGTCCTGCTGGTACTTCTGCTACTACTGCTGCTTCTCCTACCTCTTCTTGGACTTCTTGGGCTTCGCCAATAATGGCTTCACCCTCAGCCACTGAGGTCTTGATCCACACACCATTAACCAGTGAGAATCCACTTTTCTTCAAGTTTCTGCTGCATATAGCCTGCCCCATCTTTTCGGACACTGCTCTAGACAAATTAATGCCAAAATGTTGAAATACCTTGGTGAGCAGATGTGCATATGGTAGGGACACATTTAGCTTGCTCTTCTTGTCCCAAACCTGAGCGGATGCAAACTTCATCCTTTCTATTATAACCTCAGCCATGTTTATGCTCTGGTTCTGGATAGCCTAGAACATCATATCGGAGTCCGCCTTAGTACAAGTCGAAAAGGTGGCACTCCTTGGGATCAATATTTGGCAAACAATGAAATGCAGAAGATGGTTGAATGCGTTCAGCTGGTTGATGTCAATATTCCCATCCTTCAGTTTGTACTCGGGACCAACAATCCCTAATCCCTTTGCCTGGATATCCACAGTGTGAACCCTACTGTGACCGGTGGTGCAAACTCCAAATAAAGATTCCAAAAGCTCATAGGTAATCTTAATCTGGGTTCCTTTGACAGTGGATATCAAGGATCCGTTCTCCTCAGTCTTCAAACAAACGTAAAATGCCTTCACTAGGTATGGATAACTCACCTCTGACAGAGTTGCCATCTTCGTCCATTTCATCCTCTCCATTGCTGCAATGATGCTGCCCATTCCATTCTTCTGCAAGTCTGCAACGTCTACTGCCATGTTGCCACAGACCTTGATCTTCACAGTGGTATACCTCTCTTGCTGCTCGATGGTAAGAAACGTAGCTCCATAGCCACCGACGCTGTCGGATACACCAGACGCGACCATGGATTTGAATGGGGAAAGTTTCTGGATGATTGGAGTGAGGAAAGGAGCAGAAGCCCTCAAGAAATTTCTCGCGGGAAGGTGTTGGAAGCTTTGAAATCCCAGAGAGTCGATGCCAGAGTCGATAGGGTATCACCTCAGGCAAGTTGAAGGAGATGAAGATGAAGGGTGAATCGTTGTAACACAGATTTCGAGTTTTTATCAAAAAGACTAATAGTGACTTTTCGAAACAACAGGCACCATAATGGTAGAAAACGGCAAAGTGACCAGTTCGAGAGGAATAAATACTTTAAAATTAATCGAACCGTCTCAGATAAGTAAGAAACAAATAATATTTTAATGAGATTTTACTTAACTACAGGGGAGAAAAAATTTAGTTATTCTGAAATAATTTATATTTCAGTTTTATACAGATAAATCTTTCACAATTTACACATGCCTAGTTCCCTTCTAAGAGAAGTAAATCTCTCTTCAGGTAAGGTCTTTGTGAAGATATATGCTAACTGATTTTGTGTATCTACAAAAGAAATGTTTATATTAACATTAGCTATATGATCACGAATAAAATGGTACCTAACCTCAATGTGCTTTGTCCTTGAATGCTGGACTGGATTCTTGGTAGATTTATTGCACTTTGTTGTCGCATAGTAATGGAATTGTCTTGATCTGAAGTCCATAATCCTCATGTTGTTGTTTAATCCACAATAGTTGTGTACAACAGCTTCCAGCAGCCATGTACTTAGCTTCAGCTGTATACAGTGCTACTGAATTTTGCTTCTTTAAGGACCACGAAATCAGACATCCTGCAAGAAATTGACAACATCCACTGGTGCTTTTCCTATCTACCTTGCATCCAGCATAGTCAGCATTAGAATATCCTACTAAATTAATTTCACATGAATTTGGGTACCATAATCCTAGATCATGAGTTTTGGCTAAGTATCTAAAGATCCTTTTGACACTTATTAGATGAGACTCTCTAGGGTCTGCCTGATACCTAGCACACATGCATACACTAAACAATATATCAGGTCTACTTGCTGTTAAATAGAGTAATGAATCTATCATACCTCTGTAAAGTTTGTGATCTACTTTCTTACCATTTTTGTCACTGTCTAGCCTTGTTGATGTGCTCATGGGTGTTGACAGTGGCTTGGCGTTTTCAAATCCAGACTTCTTTAGAAATTCTTTGGTGTACTTGGCTTAACAAATGTGAGATCCTTCATTTCCTTGTTTGATTTGTAATCCGAGGAAGTAGTTGAGCTCTCCCATCATGCTCATTTCAAATTCTCCCTGCATAAGCCCACAGATGGATCTCCAATTATGTTGTCCAGTGGGTGATCCTTCTTATACCTCCATTCATTTGGAAGATTGTCGTGTGATGTATCCTTTTGTTGTAGATCTTCCAAGGGTGGATCTTCCTTATCCTCAATAGATGTGTTCTTTAGCTTTTTGGACAGTTTATCTGTATCATCAACATCACTATCTACTTCCTTGCTCAAGGAAGGGTTAGTCTCATAAAAAATAACATGTACCGTCTGTTCAATTAATAATCTACGTTTATTGAATACTCTATACCATTTGGGTTTAGAAGCATACCCCATGAAAATACCTTCATCTGATTTGAAATCTAACTTATCAATATCTCTTTTGCCGTTGTTGTGGATGAAGCATGGACATCCAAAGATTCTGAAATGACTGATTTTTTGGCTTCTTCTGCTTGTATATTCATATGAAGACTTCTTTAGAATTGGCCTGATCATTACCCTGTTGATTATGTAACAAGCTGTGTTGATGGCTTCGGCCCAAAAGTACCTTGGCAAATCATATTCTGATAGCATTGTCCTTGCCATATCCAATAGGGTTCTATTCTTTCTTTCAGCAACTGCACTTTGCTATGGTGTCCTTGGTGCTGAGAAGTTGTGTTCTATTCCTTGGCTATCACAGAATTTTACAAAGCTCTCATTCTGAAATTCTCCTCCGTGATCTGATCGGATACTAATGATGCTATTCTTCTTATCCTTTTGAACTTTCTTGTTGAAACTAACAAAACTCTCAAAGGTATCATCCTTGTGTTCTAGGAAAAAAACCCATGTAAACCTGGAGTAGTCATCTACTATAACAAATCCAAAGTTCTTTCCCCCGAGACTTGTGGTCCTCATTGGCCCAAATAAATCCATATGTAGAAGTTCTAAAGGTTTAGAGGTTGTTACCATAGTCTTTGACTTGAAGGATGACTTGGTGTGCTTACCTTTTGCACACGGTCCACAAACACCAATCATTTTTGTACTTACTTTGGGTAGGCCTTCCACCAAGCTTCTCTTGATCAACTTTCTCATGCCATCCAAGTTGTAGTGGCCCAATCTTCGGTGCCAGAGATTTGTTGACTGATCTTTATTTGCTGCCAGACATATGTCCTGATCCTTTAGTTCTTCTAAATAAAGTACATACAGGTTCTTTTCTCTGTTAGCTTCAAAAATGACTGCTCCATCCTTTATAATACTGCACTTTGACTCTTGAAATCTGATCTGATATCCTTTATCACACAGCTGGCTGATACTGATAAGGTTGTGCTTTAGTCCTTTGACGCATAGCACATCTTCGATAACGGTTTTGTCTTTACTGCCTATTGATCCACTGCCTATCACAGTCCCTTTTCCATTGTCTCCATACGTGATTGTTCCTTCTTCAGCTTCAAGATGCGAGAATAACTTTCTATTCCCTGACATGTGCCTTGAGCATCTGCTATCCAAGTACCATTTGGATGCTCGAAGGTTTCCCTGCATTAAAAACATTAAGCTTTAGGTACCCAAGTTCTTTTGGGTCCTGGTTGGTTAGTATCATCAATTTTTATTTTAATTATCCATATTTTATGTTTCGTTGGACATGATATTTTAATGTGTCCTAACTTATTGCAATGGCTACAACAGGACATTTTAGTTATCTTTTCAGTTGGAATGTATTTAAAATTTGATTTATATGATGTGTCTTGTTCAGGTACAAATTTAGGAGTTGGATATGTTTTAGGATATACTATTGTTTCCTCATTATCGGGAGGAGTATAACATAATCCATGTTTCTTTTTACCTGACCGTCTAGCACCTTTTAATATTAATGTTGTTTTGCCATTAGTAAATTTTTCTAGTGTGCTTGACAATTTTTCATTTTCTGTTGTTAAAGTGTTAACTTCTTGTTTTAATTTATTTACAGTTTCTTGGTTTTCCAAACTCGCTAATTGTTCTTTTTTTTTTCAAGTCTTCACATAACAATTCATTTCTCCTTTTTAGTTCAGTCATTTGTTTTTCCATTTGCTCATTTTCAGATTTTAACTCTGAATTAGTATTTTCTAAGCATGCAAGATTTTTCTTATTGGCTTTTAGTGATTTATATACTTATTTATATTTACAATACAGTTCATTAAAAGCTTCTTCTAATTTGTCAGAATCAGATTCATTGCATGAAGAGAAAGATGAGTCTGATGTTACCTTATCTTTGACGTTGGCCATGAATGCCAGGTTGGCTTCTTCTTCTTCTTCATTTTTTGAGCTTGACTCGCTGTCCGAGTCACTACTGTTGTCCCATGCTGCTGCCATGGCTTTCTTCTTAAATCTTCTGGGTCTTCTTGTTAGAGTGTGGAGCCTGAACTTGTTTATGTAGACAAGAAGGTACTCTTTTGCCTGAGAAGATACGAGGGATAGAAAATCCTGTAGACATGTTGACCAAGGTTGTCACAAGAGAGAAATTGAAGCTATGCCAAGCTTCAGTTGGTCTCCATGAATGATTGATGGAGGGATGCCACAGTCAGCTTTTCTTTTACTACATTGAGGAGGATAAAGACTTTAAGATGCCTGCTATTGTTTGGAGTTCAGACTCCAAGTGGGAGATTGTTAGAGTGTGGAGCCTGAGCTTACAGAAGAGGTAGTCGAAGTCAGCATTCGACTGCAGCAGTCGAAGTCAGAAGTCGACTTAAGCAGTCGAAGTCAGCATTCAACTTGAGCAGTCGAATTCAGCATTCAACTTTAGCAGTCGAATTCTCAAGGTAGTCAACTTCTCAACCCCAGGACAGGCGACTTGCGTGAATCTGAGTGAGGGGCAGTTTTGTCCTTGTAAATCTCGATTATGACGCCCTAACCTCCCAGTATATATATTGTAGGGTGGTCTCTCCTTGTATTGTGTGGTTGGACGATTGTTCCTGACGTATAGTATTGGAACTGCTACTGTGGCTGTGGATGTAGGAAGGCTTTGCCTCCGAACCATGTAAAAATCTGGTGTTCCTGTGTTCTTCTTCTCCCTTCTTCAATCTCTTCTCCAAACTCTACGTGTGAGTTGTGCGAGAGAGGGCTGCCGATCGGGGAACGATTCCCCAACACTTCTGGTGCTGTCTTTCTTTCTGAACTTAGTTTTCTTGAGCTTCAGACATTCTGCCTTGATATGTCCGGGCTTCTTGCATTCATAGCAAATGGGTTCAGTCTTCTTTGCATCTTTGACTTCTGACCTTTTGAAGTCTTTTCCCTTCTTGAAGTATCTTCTTCCGGACTGATACTTATTTTTCTTATCCAAGATGCGTTGTAACCTTCTGGATAGCATTGCTTCTTCATCTTCACTGTTGTTCATGCTTTCTTGGCTATCTGAGCCTTCTTCTGATGTGTCTTCTTTTGCCTTGAGTGCGTTGGAATGCTTCTTTCTGCTGGATGATTCTCCCAACCTTTCCATGTTAATCTCATGGGCCACAAGGGACCCAATGAGTTTCTCTAACGACATTATCTTTAAGTCGTTAGCCTCTTCTATTGCTGTTACTTTTGGAGTCCACGAGGTAGGTAAGGATCTGAGAATTTTCCTAACCATGTCTCTCATCTGATAGGTCTTACCAAGACCAGTCAATCCATTAGTGATGTCGGTGAACCTATTGTACATCTGTGTAATTGTTTCACTGGATTGCATCTGAAATCTTTCATATTGAGTTACCAGAATATCTATTCTGGTTTCTTTTACCTTTTCAGTACTTTCATAAGTGATCCTTAACTTTTTCCACATTTCCATAGCGGATTTGCAGGCTGATATGCAGTTGAACTCTTTCTTGCTAAGAGCACAACATAGGATACTCTTGGCCTTGCAGTTCAGAGAAATCTTCTTCTTGTCATCTTCCGTCCATTTATCCTTTTCATTCGTGACCAAAAGATCTCCTTCTTCAACTATCGACCAGATTTGATAGTCAAGACCTTGTAGAAAGAATTCCATCCTTGTTTTACAATATGTGTAGTCTTCACCATCGAACAGCGGTGGCCTGTTTACTGACTGACCTTCGAAGTGACCTTGGGCTACCATTTGATCTTTTCTCTTCAGATCGTTGGATCTTCTTCTTTGTCGAAGAGATTAGCTCTGATACCACTTGTTGCCCAACTAGCAAGCCCAGAGGGGGGGGGGGGGTGAATGGGATTCTTTAAAATTTGAATACCTAAACTTGTCCACAAAAACGTTCACACAACAAGCACTTCGATGATTGTTAGTGTTAGTGAAAAGTAAACAACAAACACAAAGCAAGTAATCACACTACATAAGATTTTATCCTAGTTCTGACCTCCTCTTCACAGGAGTCCTATGTCCAGTCCCTAAGCAACAACTCAGGATTCACTACCCAAGGGTACAATCCCCCTCAAGGACACTTACACACCCAGCCGTAGCTGGTCTTCTCTTGACAATCCGAAGAGGAATACAACACCCTGGAACCCTCCAGGTCTTCCTTCAATACGAAGGGAAATAAATACCATGGAACCCCCAGGTCTTCCTTCAACACGAAGGGAATAACACAAAGATGTGTTCAAGGGATGATACGCCCCTGGACCAAGCTAATAGCACAATGCTTGATCTGAAGCGAACACTGAGAGGGAAAAAGATCTACAACTCAGACTACTCTCAGTACTTGAAAGCTCTCTCAAGGTTTTTACACTACACACAGAGAGCAAGAGCTATGACAGCTATAGAGTAAGGCTTGAGCTCTTTCTATGGTGCTTTCTGATTTGAAATCTCAAGATATGTCTTCACATAGGCACCAGTCTTCTATTTATATCTTCTTTGAAAAATGTAGCCGTTGAAGTATCCGTTCACTCTATGTTCAGAGAACGTTAGACTGCATGGATTTCCTTTGCAGTCAACGGTTCTTTGTGTTCCATGCACGTAAGAAGAAAATCCTTCTTGATATCCTCTAGCTTCTACTTTATCCAACGTTGTATAGAGTCGTGTTGTTAGAGACCTGCACACATTAAATGCTAGAACATAGACAGCTAAGCTGTCTCTTGTTGTCAGTCAACGTTAGAGTGAGAATACATCAAAATAGAAATTCCATTCTATCTTTCCAAAAAGATATTACATGCAGAAGCATAAGAATAGAAGATATCTAGACATGCATCGTGCAGAGAAATGTACGGTTATATTTGATGCATGGATAACAGAGAAATACGCGGGATGGCTTTGACTTGTCAATATATTTGAATATCAAGTTGTTATAGCTCATGAAATCGATATGAACATGACTTATAGAATCATTGTGTGAATGAGTCATTGTTCATGTGAATCGTTGCTCATTCGTAAACAAATTGTTGTACGCACAAATCGTTATGCATCCATAACCAAATCGTTCTGGATAACAAATCGTTATGACACTATAAGCAAATCGTTATGAGCAAATCGTTATAACCAAATCGTTATAACACTATAAGCATATCACTATGAGCAAATCGTTATAATCAAATCGATGTGAGCAAATCGTTGTTTCACTTATCGAGTCGATGTTGTGACTTATCGAATCGTTACAATGACCAAGTTGTTGTTGTAACTTGTCAAATCAATGTAAATACCAAATCGATGTGAAACTTATCGAATCGTTATGAGAGCAAATCGTTGTGCTCACTTATGAGGTCGATGTGAGATTGAAATCGTTATACTCACTTATCGAATCGTTATGAGAGCAAATCGTTATGCTCACTTACGAAATCGTTGTGAGATTGAAATCGTTATACTCACTTAGCGAATCGTTCTGAGATCGAAATCGATGCAACCACTTAGCGAATCGTTCTGAGATCGAAATTGATACGATCACTTAACGATTCGTTCTGAGATCGAAATCAATGTAAACCCAAAAACGATATGATACTTATGAAATCGTTATGCTTCAAAGCAAGTTTATGTGTACTTAGAGAAATTTCATGCTCTAAAAATTAAAAACAACAGTGTAAGGATTTACTTACAAGTCTTTGCTTGATTTTGCCTGGTTTATTTCCTGTGACTAAGCTTCATGAAAACTTGTTAGATACTAATTGTTAGGATTTTTTTAATCACCAAAATAGATATATAATTCATGAAATTATATGGGGATGATCTGATCATCAGTGCCTTCCTATTCTATCGATTATGGTGTTTTTAGGCAATTTTTTGAAGAGTAGGAACTAAAGGCTTGGGAGGTCATTACTCACCATGCCTCTCTTTTGTCTCCTGCTTTCTATCTCCTTGTACCTCCTCAAGACTAATACAAATCCTCTCCTTTGCTCACCTATTTATCTTTTCTTTTTCTATCTTTGTCTCATTGCTTTATCTTTTTGCTTAATGACAAAAATGGGGAGCAATATAAATATCATACTTCTGAAATACATATAAAGGGGGAAATTGAATTCTTTATTGAATTCTCTCTATTTTTTACTAGCAAAGTTACTTAGGTCTTATTTCAGAACTATCTGTATCCTTATTATGTTTTGTCATCACCAAAAATGGGGAGATTGATGATCAGCTCATCCCCATATCTATTTTGGTGATTAACAAAAGTTTAATCAAGTGTTATCTAACAAGTTTCATGAAGCTTAGGCACAGGAAGTAAATCAGGCGAAATATAGCAACTATGTAAGTATCTCTTACATTAAAAGTATTTAGAGTTCAAAGCATGAATTTTTACTAAGTACACATCGACTCGCTTTGAAAATATAACGATTTCCATCATAGCATAACGATTTCATAAGTTACTGCATTACATAACGATTTCATAAGTATCGCATCAATTTCGATCTCAGAACGATTCGCTAAGTATATATATCGATTTCTATCATTCCGCAAGGATTCGATAAGTAACCGCAACGATTTCGTCTCACAACGATTTGATAAGTGAGCATAACGATTTCGTATCATAACAATTTCATAAGTGAGAACAACGATTTGCTCTCACAACGATTCGGTTTCACATCGATTTGGTAAGTGAGAACAATGATTTGCTCTCACAATGATTTGATAAGTGAGAACAACGATTTGCTCTCATAACGATTCGGTTTCACATTGATTTAGTAAGTGAGAACAATGATTTTCTCTCACAACGATTCGGTTTCACATCGATTTGGTAAGTGAGAACAACGACTTGGTCTCACAACGATTTGTCTTTCATAACGATTCGATAAGATCCTCATCGATTTGGTACTCATATCAATTCGACAAGTTACAACAATGACTTGGTCATTATAACGACTTGATAAGTTACACAACGATTTGCTTGCTGTAACGATTTGATCAGTCACAACAATGACTTGGTCTGTGTAATGATTTGATAAAACAAAACATCGATTTGATCACTCATCGACTCAATAAGTGAGACAACGATTTGGTTATAACGACTTGTTCATAACAATTTGCTTATACTCTCATAACGATTTGTCTTTACAACGATTTGGTTATGATTGTATAACGATTTATGTTCACATCGATTTACTTATACACGTGCAACAATTTACATAAACAACGACTCATTCACTCAACGATTTCATAAGTCATACTCATAATGATTTCATGAGCCATAACAACTTGATATTTTAAATACTTTGAAAAGTCAAAGTCTTCGTACGTGCAGCACCAGCGTCCATGCATTTAATGCGTCTGTACACATCTTAGCACGAAATATATCTGGGTGTCTTCTAGTCTAATGCTTCTATAAAAAAGCACTTTATCTTAAGACAGAATGACATTTCCATTTTAGTGTGTAGTCCTATTGCTTAGCTTCTAACCTTGACTGACAAGCCAAGAGACAGCATAGCTGTCTACTGTTTAGTATTTATAGTGTGCATATCTCTGACAGTATCGCACACTACAATGTTGGACAATAAGAAGCTAAAGGATATCGAGAAACATCTTCTCTTTTGCATGCGTGGAACGTAAAGATCTGCTGACATGAAGCTCTTCAAGACCATGCAGTCTAACGTATACCAGAGCTTAGAGACAACGGATACTTCAACGTGTAGTTTTAAAAAAGAAGATATATATTGAAGACTGAAGACTCCAGAGAGATCAAGGAATTTTGAATTCTTTACAAGTTTTCTCTTATGAGAGTTTGCAAGCATCAGAAGAGCCAAGCCTCATTCCATTGTTCAAGCTCTTAGCTCTCTGCGTCTAGCGAAAATCCTTGAGAGAGCATTAGTGTACTGAGAGAGTTCCTCTTTGTAGATCTCTTCTTCTCAGTTCTTGCTTCAGATCAAGCACTGCTCTATTAGCTTGGTCTAGGGGCTTTCCTTCTTTTCAACGCTTTGTGGTGTTGTTCCTCTTCTGGGTTGAAGAGAAGATCAGTGGTTGACAGGTGGTTGTGTTCCCTTCGTGTAGAAGGAAGACCTGAGGTTCAGGGTGAATTGTACCTCTTCCGGTTGTGAAGAGAAGGCTAGCTGCAGTTGGATGTGTAAGTGTCCTTGAGGAGGGCTGTACCCTTGGGTAGTGATATCCTGAGCTGTTGCTCAGGGACTGGACATAGGACTCCTGCGGAGAGGAGGTCCGAGCCAGGGTAAAAGCTATGTGTTGTGTGTCTGTCCATTTGTGGTTGTTATTTATCATTTTGCTAATGCTAACAATTGTTGAACCACTCTTTATTACCTTCATATTTTGGTGCTAACAAAATTTATGATGTAACTTAAATTGAATATTTTGTTTCATCTGTGTCGCATCAATCTCATAGCAAAATGCTAAGTCCTTTATTGATGCAATATTTGGTGCACTAAAATGATAAAATCGATGTTTAATCAATATACATCGATTTCAGTTTAAGTGCCAAATTAATAAGCGCTACATCGATTTGGTTTTAATTGATTTTATAAGCGCTATAACGATTTCCTTAGAATCCATAACGATTCTTTAAGTAAATGCAACAATGTGCCAAGAAATCGGTCTCATAACGATTTGATAAGTGAGTGCAACGATTTGCCCTCACATCGATTTGCCTTCGCAACGATTTGATAAGAAATTGATCTCAAAATGATTTCATAAGTGATCACATCGATTTCTTTATTGATCACAACGATTTCTTCAGGAGATCATAACGATTTGCTTGCATAACGATTTCATAAGTGATCACATCAATTTCTTTATTGATCACAACGATTTCTTCAGAAGATCATAACGACTCTTCACATAACGATTTCATAAGTCATGCTCATAACGATTTCTTCATGGATTCTGTTCAAACACAGATTGTCTTTATATTTCAAATATGCTTGGCACTTAAATGAAAAGTCAAATATCTTCTGACAAAAAGCTGCATGCATATTTCAGAGTCTTGTCAAATAGATATGAACTACTATTTTTAGAATGTTAGCAGAAACACAGTAGCATGCACTGATATCTTAAAAACACTTTTTTATGCTAACACTCTTATATGCTTGCAGACCTCGAAGACCACTAGAGTCTGATTAAGACAAATGAAGAGAAAGATCAGCAACGACTAGAAGAGCTCCAACGGATCTCTTCAACGGATCTATTCTAAAGCTGCTCATATAAAAGATGGAGCATTGCTGAAGAACAGAAGGGCCTTCCTGAAAATCCTTCAGGGAGTGTACAACTATGAGAAGAACCGTCACGCCACAAACACTCAGAGAAAGAGAGAAGAGCTCGAGCCAAAATCTACAGAAGCTTTCAAGCAGAAGTTTTCATTGCCTTCAAGCCTTCTTCTCTTCCATTCTCCCTATGCTCATTGTAATCTTGAGGGAGAGTCTGTGACTGTGAGCTAGAGTTCATTGTGTCCATCTTGTAATAGCTCCCAGTCTGATCTTTCTTTTCTAAGAAAGACTCTCGTCCAGCTGTAGGACTGTATACAGCAGATAACCCAGCTAGGGGTTTGTGTCTAGCTGAACCAAACTGGGGTTTGTACCAGTTGATAACCTAGCTAGGGGTTAGTGTCTAGCAGAACCGCACTGGGGTTTGTTCCAGGAGGTTTGCTTCTGAGCCTGTAAAAGAAGTGGGCTGCCTTCTTGCCCGGGAAAGAGAAGAAGACCTGGTGGGGTATCCAGGGTGTTGTAGTGTCCTTGAAGGGGACTGTACCTTCGGTTAGTGAAATCCCAAGAGTTTGCTTGGGAACTGGACGTAGGACTTCCATGTGGGAAGGGCCGAACCAGGATAAATCTCCTGTGTCCTTTGTGTGATTGTTTATTTGCTTCCGCACTACTACTCTTTATCACACCAAACTAACCAAACCTTCAAGTGTTAATTTCTGTGTTTAAGTTTCTATTTCAGATTTCAGAAAAACCTATTCACCCCCCCCCCCCCTCTAGGCTAGCTTGCTGCCGTACGTAAAGGGCCAACAAGTGGTATCAGAGCAGGTCTCTGAACTTCCAAGAAGATCCAACGATCTTAGAGTAAAGATCCATGGCAGCTCAAGGATATGCTGAAGGTCAATCAGTCACCAGACCTTCACTCTTCGATGGAGAAGACTACCAATATTGGAAGATGAGGATGAAATGCTTCATTCGAGGCACAGACTTTGATCTGTGGCAGGTAATTGAGGTAGGTGATTTTGTTATTGTTCCTGATGAAGGCACTACTGCTATTACAGCTGCAGATAAAAGTAAATTATCATTGAATTTTAAAGAAAAGAATTATTTATGTTGTGCTTTATCTAAAATAGAATTCAGTAAATTATCCGCATGTATATCTGCTAAAGATATGTGGGACAAATTGAAGCTCACATATGAAGAAATACCCACTACGGATGAAATACCTACTGATGCTCAAGTGTTTAAAGAAACAAAACAGGAAGCTATAACTCCATCATCTCTAACTGTTGCCACTCAAGGGGAGCAATAGGAAGCACCTCAGGAAGTTATCCTTCCACATGAGGAAGAAGATGTAAAGGAGGAACCTCAGATTGAGAGGGAGCCTCATATCCTTTTTAAAAAGGATATCTCTGAAGCAATAAGCATTAAAGAAGCCTCTGATGAAGAAGAAGCTGAGGATAATGCTCATAAATTCCAAGTAATACCTCAGGAGACATCTTCTATAAACAACTCATCAGGTAGCTTCAACATTAAAGAAGAAAATGCCTATCTACTCTTGATGAACAAAAGAAAAAGGCATTCAAATGGGTATGGTTAGTGGATGCTCAAAAACATCCTTTAGTTTTAGTTTTTGTTTCTGTTTCTAAACTTACATTCTTTTTGTTGTATTCAGTAAACTACAATGCTACTAACAAGGTTTGCAAGTTTTTTAGATAAATGCAGGCAAAAATCTTGAAGACTTGACAAACAACACATGTCAAAGGTCAAGAGCAACAGGATCTGACTTGCCTCACAGTAAGAGGGAGTCTAATGCTCAGGGGGAGCCGTCACTAAGGGGGAGTTATTCATTAAATATTATTGTTAAACCCCTCTATGGTAAGAAATTCTCTCAAAGGGGGAGAGAAATGCATGGTAAGATCCTTCCTTTTTGGTTAGTGACAAAAAGGGGGAGAGTTTGTATGTTCTATGAATTTTCTGCATTTTTCTATGCTTCATTTTTTTTTCTTCAGAAAATTTACATAAATTTTGTCATCACCAAAAAAGGGGAGATTATTGAACCACTCTTTATTACCTTCATATTTTGGTGCTAACAAAATTTATGATGTAACTTAAATTGAATATTTTGTTTCATCTGTGTCGCATCAATCTCATAGCAAAATGCTAAGTCCTTTATTGATGCAATATTTGGCGCACTAAAATGATAAAATCGATGTTTAATCAATATACATCGATTTCAGTTTAAGTGCCAAATTAATAAGCGCTACATCGATTTGGTTTTAATTGATTTTATAAGCACTATAACGATTTCCTTAGAAGCCATAACGATTCTTTAAGTAAATGCAACAATGTGCCAAGAAATCGGTCTCATAACGATTTGATAAGTGAGTGCAACGATTTGCCCTCACATCGATTTGCCTTCGCAACGATTTGATAAGAAATTGATCTCAGAACGATTTCATAAGTGATCACATCGATTTCTTTATTGATCACAACGATTTCTTCAAGAGATCATAACGATTTGCTTGCATAACGACTTCATAAGTGATCACATTGATTTCTTTATTGATCACAACGATTTCTTCAGGAGATCATAACGACTCTTCACATAACGATTTCATAAGTCATGCTCATAACGATTTCTTCATGGATTCTGTTCAAACACAGATTGCCTTTATATTTCAAATATGCTTGGCACTTAAATGAAAAGTCAAATACCTTTTGACAAAAAGCTGCATGCATATTTCAGAGTCTTGTCAAATAGATATGAACTACTATTTTCAGGATGTTAGCAGAAACATAGTAGCATGCACTGATATCTTAAAAACACTTTTTTATGCTAACACTCTTCTATGCTTACAGACCTCGAAGACCACCAGAGTCTGATTAAGACAAATGAAGAGAAAGATCAGCAACGACTAGAAGAGCTCCAACGGATCTCTTCAACGGATCTATTCTAAAGCTGCTCATATAAAAGATGGAGCATTGCTGAAGAAAATAAGGGCCTTCCTGAAATCCTTCAAGGAGTGTACAACTGTGAGAAGAACCTTCACGCCACAAACACTCAGAGAAAGAGAGAAGAGCTCGAGCCAAAATCTACATAAGCTTTCAAGCAGAAGTTTTCATCGCCTTCAAGCCTTCTTCTCTTCCATTCTCCCTATGCTCATTGTAATCTTGAGGGAGAGTCTGTGACTGTGAGCTAGAGTTCATTGTGTCCATCTTGTAATAGCTCCCAGTCTGATCTTTCTTTTCTAAGAAAGACTCTCGTCCAGCTGTAGGACTGTATACAGCAGATAACCCAGCTAGGGTTTGTGTCTAGCTGAACCAAACTGGGGTTTGTACCAGTTGATAACCTAGCTAGGGGTTAGTGTCTAGCAGAACCGCACTGGGGTTTGTTTCAGGAGGTTTGCTTCTGAGCCTGTAAAAGAAGTGGGCTGCCTTCTTGCCCGGGAAAGAGAAGAAGACCTGGTGGGGTATCAAGGGTGTTGTAGTGTCCTTGAAGGGGACTGTACCTTCGGTTAGTGAAATCCCAAGAGTTTGCTTGGGGACTGGACGTAGGACTTCCATGTGGGAAGGGCCGAACTAGGATAAATCTCATGTGTCTTTTGTGTGATTGTTTATTTGCTTCCGCACTACTACTCTTTATCACACCAAACTAAGCAAACCTTCAAGTGTTAATTTCTGTGTTTAAGTTTCTATTTCAGATTTCAAAAAAACCTATTCACCCCCCCCCCCCTCTAGGCTAGCTTGTTGCCGTACGTAAAGGGCCAACAACAATCGATCGTACTGTGTTGTGTTAAACATTTTTGTGCACAAGTTTAGATAATTTAATTTTAAAGAATCCCATTCACCCCCCCCCCCCCCTCTGGGCTTACTAGCTGGGCAACAATCTCTATTTTAGATTTTGGACCTCTGACTTGCGTGTTCTAACCATTTACATATGAGTTTTTATGATTAGTGGTTTGAGCGTCGAACCCAAACTGGGAATCCAATGAGGATCCTGTCAGTTCCCACAGGTAACTCTCACCCACCCGATTGTGTCGGAGTGAATGACATACTGATCGGATCCCTATTTCAATTTTTGGACCACCGACTTGCGTGTTTTAACTCTTTACACTTGAGTTTTTTTAAGATTAGTTGTTTGAGTGCCGAACCCAAACCAAGAATCTGATTAGCATTCCGTCAGTTCCCGCACGTCGCTCTCACCCACTTGGTCGTTGTAATCACGGGGTTACGCACCACTCGAAACACACAACATGTTTAAGCTATTAAAACTAAAAATCAAGGAATGTGATCGCCACCTAACAAGTTGCCCTAAATATGATTGAAACTAGGCTAACGTGCTAGGAAAAGGACTGAGAACGGGGGCACCTACTGGTGTCATGACGATGAGAGCCGTCACGATACGGTGGCTGTTGCGACGCCAAGAAAGAGCACGTCCTTGATGTCACAACGCAGGTGGCCGACGCGTTCTCTGTGGTGCGGGAGAATGTTGGGGGGACCTTCTTCTTGCTCTCCAGCCGGCTATTGAGCAAGAGATCCTTGTCTATCCTTACTTAGGTGCCTGCCAAAACAACGAAAACAACAAAAGAAACCCTATTATACCATATTTAAAAGTAGTATCCATCCAAAAGGAAATGAAAAGAGAAGAGCATGGAGGGAACGAACTTGGGGGTGGTTTTTAAACCCCTTGAGTTGTATAAAAGCGTGGGAAAGGAAGATAAATGTGTTCCTATCTAAAAGAAAATAATAACATGCATGAAGAGAGAAATGAAAAGAGGAAAGGAAGAAGGAGCCCCTATGGGGCGACTCCCTGGCCGTAGGATGAAGTCCTCAGTCGTGCAGAAGCCTTGGAAGAAGCAGGAAGCCGCCTCTTCAATCACCAAACTCCATGCCTGAAGGAAAAGTCATGACTTGGTGAAGTGAATAATGAGGAAATGAGAGGAAATGGGTGAGCTACGAGCTAAGGGGAAGGTCTGGAAGGATTTCGGTAGCACTTCGTGGCAAGAATCAGGCCCTCCTCACCTCTTGAAGGGTAGGGTCACTTATATAGAAAGGAGAGAGATTATCTCATCCATAAGTGATAATGACCCATAAAAAGCGATAAAAGCCATGTAAATCCACATGGGGAGAGTCCTAGGATGGTCCCAAGGAGAGATAGAACCTCAAAAT
Organism: Colocasia esculenta; assembly: GCA_014218235.1. Taxonomy (NCBI): domain Eukaryota; kingdom Viridiplantae; phylum Streptophyta; class Magnoliopsida; order Alismatales; family Araceae; genus Colocasia; species Colocasia esculenta. The sequence goes on from CM024753.1 coordinate 194,164,500, forward strand.
GCACACGGGGGTTGTGGGGGGTCGTTTGGATGATGATAAGGCCAATGGAGGATAAAGTGGAGGTGGTTATGAAGGCCAGTGCATGCAGATCATGTTGCGACAGGTTGTAAGGACACGACAAGGCTTGTCTCAACAGCTAGAGTGGTCGTGACCTTGAAGGCACATGAATGGATATGCATGGTCTGTTGCGACGGCCAAGGAGGGTGCAATATGACTAATGTGACGCCACGACCCGTCACGTTTAGGATGATTGATTATTCTTGAGATATTGATCAATTATTTGGGAGAATAATTGATAATTAACCACAAGGACTCTTGAAATGATATTGGACAGGAGAAGCTGAGAATTGGGCTTCTTAACGGGCTCAAAACATGGCTAACAGATGGGCTCAAGGTGAGTAACCAACTTGGTGCTCATTAAGAGAACAAGAAATATGGTTCAACTTATGGGCCAGAATTGGGTGTCTACCGATTGCCCCTCCTTGGCTTCCACTTTGCAAGGGAGCGTAGCAGAAGTGTAGCGGAGGTGTCATGAAATGACGATGAAGCGGAGATGACGTGGAGTGGACTAAAAAGATGGGAGCCAAGGTAAAGAGGCATCCGATCTAATCAATAAGCAATAGGAATCTTCTTGAAAGCCCTGAGTTAGCTGCTCGAGCAGAATGTAAGAAAAACACAAGTCTGGATGAAAGGAAGAGAAATGGACGATCAACCCCTCTATTGAGAGGTACCCTAGCAGATTGGCCTGCAGGTTTCATTTTAGAGACATGTGAGTGCTAGGCAGGTAACTCTAACTTTATCCTGGGAGTGGTTCGCAACCAAAATGGATCAAAAGGAATTAGGATGAAAATTGGATAGAGAATCTAGATAGGGAAATTCTTGACAGACTGACAAGAGCAACTCGCTCGGAGGCAAACTTTCTGATTCGGAATGGAATAGGATCTCTTGTTCTGAATATGAAGAACAGTTGGGCACTCAACAAGAGCTCACCATTAGCCAGGGATGAGTCATGATAGCTCAAAGTTCTACATGATGCATGCTGGGCTAAAAGAAAGAAAATTATCAGATCAAATGCAAAAGAAAGAGAAGAAAATAGAAAATACATGAAGGATAATATTTCTAAACTGAACAAAAATGGGTCGAGAGTCTTCCTGCAACCGCTGTGCAAGATAGAGTCCATCTCCAAACTTATCCAACTTAACGACCTATCCGACGATTAGCAACGTGCACCTAGGTCATCACTGTTTTTGTTGAAGGGGAACTCAAATCCCAGAACACGTTGAGAACCAGCCGGTCCTTGAAATGCTATAATAGGTAGGCTATCATAAAGTAATGCAAGGGAGAAGGGATAGGGATACTCACCTGACTTACTTGTGAAGCTCCATTTTTTGTGATTTTCTGATTTTTTATTTTTTTTGTGGTTTTCTGATGATAAACAAAGCAATAATCGACTGAAAGCAAATAAAATATGTACAAACACAACAATATTACAAGAAAACTATGTACAGACACAAGAAAACACAAAACACATAAACGCGACGCCTCTGGGGGCGAGACACTATTGCGTCGCAAAAGGGGGTCGCGACCTTAACGCGTCGGATCGAGGCGTCGCAACACTGTTCTGTGCGATAAACTCCGAAACCGAGCCTTATCCTTATCCTAAGGCTAATCTTAATACCTATTAGACTCTTAAACCCAAACCTACTGCTACTCTAACACCTATGGACGAATTAGGATGGGATTAGCACCCCCTAGAGTTCTATAAATAAGGGTGTAGGGCTCTAACCCACAGCTCATCTTCTCTCTCTTCTTCTCTCTTGATTTTCTCTCTCTTCTAGCAATGAAGAGATCTTTCTCTTCCCTCCAAGCCAACCCCATGCCCTATGGTGGTCCCAAGGCAGCAAGGACGGCCCATGCAGAGCTCCAACGCCTCTCCTCCGTGCCCGTCCATCTAAGTTCAAGACATGATGTTCAAGTAAGTATTTTCTCTCTCTTCTTTTAATTTTATCTCTCTTCTTCTTCTTCTTTCTATTATTCTTCTTCTTCTCCTACCAACCTCTTCTCCTTCTTCTAGACTCTCCCGGGAGGTAGGCGTTATTCTAAGATTCCCTGGATGGAGCCTATGATCAAGGCGCTCCCCATAGCGTCCATCAATCTACTGCGTGAGTGGAAGCTTACCACTGTCCTAGTTCTGGCAAAGAACTACAATAAGATCGTGCATGTGTGGGACAGCATCACGGCGCTTTTGGAATTGTGGCATCCACAGACTCATACATTCATCTTCCCCTCATTTGAAGCCACTATTCTACTGAAGGAATTAGAACTTATGCTGGGGATCCCTAAAGACAAGAAGGGATCGGAGAACCTCATCTCGCACACCGTGGCCCCTGTAGACTCCTGGGCCATCCTTAGAGATGTCACCACCCAGACCTGGGACTTCAGCACCATGACCAGCCCGGGCAACATCCATCTCATCCCCCTCTCTCAGTGGATCGCCTTACAATGCAAGAGGAAAACAGGGAATTATCTAGCTATTGCCAAGGCCACCGCCATCTGCATATGCGACGTCATCCTCTTCCCCACTTGAGCACTATTAGCAGCGTGTGGGAAGGTATGTCCACCTCTCAGGCTGTTCTTGGTTATCTCTATGGTGGGCTCTCTTCAGCAGCCACTGGCGGACCTCTCTTCGGCTCCGTGGTCGCCCTCGAATGCTGGATAGGCATGCATGTCAACTTCAAGGCGACGAATGACTCTTCTGTCAAGTGCATGAGCATGCTCCATCATCCACTTGCCTTCGTCGGTGCTCCGCTCTACATGACCCCTCAAGCATGGTGCAAGACAGCCGCGGTCAAAGGACTCAAGTAGTGGAGGCTATACTTGAACACACTAATGGTGGAGCAGTTCGAGATGCGCCCGACTTTCCTCCATAACAAGATAATCCACCTTCCTCAGTGCGTCGGCCTGGCTTTACGACTAATTGGCAATGAAGTGTTGGTCCTCTACAACCCCGACCGATGCTATCTTCAGCGTGGTGCAGCATGCACCATCGTACAACTCTCTCCCATTACCCGCCGATCCAAGCACGGAAGATGGACGATGAACAGGATGAACGGGACGTGAGAAGCACCATCATCCACTGGGAGGGGTGTGCCACGAGCCTCATATCAGAAGAAGTGGCAGAGGAAGAGGATGTGTACCAAGAATATCTACAAGCTTTGAGGAAGATCTGACCATGTGGAGATCGTGCCGTGGCGGAGGCTATATAGGGTGCTTGAGAGGAGTAGGAAATGTATAAGGTGGTAGGTAGGGCTTGGAAAAGACTGATTAATTGATCATAGGCATGATAGGACTTGTAATTGATGATTTAGATCAATAAAATTGAATTTTCTTCATTGTTTTCATTGTTCAGTTGATGACGCGACAGCTACAGACGCCGCCTTAATGTCGCGACGGCTCGATAGGTCGCGACAATGTCGCGGACAACGAGGCCGTCGTGACCTTAACGCGACCACTATAAGCGTCATGACCTTAACTGAGAGTTCAAAACACAATGGTCCCCCTTTCTTCCCCCTTTCACACTCACAAACTCTCCCTCTCCGGTGATTGCTTCTCTCCGGCACCCCTCTCTCTAACTCATTCACTCTCTCCCTGCGCTCTCTCTCTCTCACACTTACTTCCTTCCTCTCCCTCAATCTCTTTCTCTTTCCCTCTCCCCTTCAACGATGATGGAGAGTGGCGGTGGAGACGGTGGTGATAAGGGAAAACGGTCGGCGGCGAGGAGAGTGTCTCGACGCCGGGCGGTGGAGGAGGTATCGGCAACGGAGGAGGTGTCAGAGGTGGAAATGGAGGAGAAGGAGGTCCCGACGGTGGACTTGGCGGCGGCGACCGAGGCCCGGGAGGCGGCGATGAGGAAGGTAGGTCCCCACCCCCTAAACCCTGTCAATTGTGGTGTGGATGGGTGAGGGAGCCCCATAGAGGGCCAATTTGTTGACTTACCTCGGATGCCATGTTGACGGCAGGACCAATTATCGCCAACCACATATTAGTGGCAGTAGAAGTTTTGCAAAGCATTTCTAGCGGCGGTATCGAACGTCACCTGCATGTGGTTGGTGGAAGCTTATCATGTCGTTAACTTGTGTTTACCTATTCTATGGTTTCTGAGAAGTTTCTGAGGATCTTGTGCACTTTCTACCTCAATTTCCACCACCACAGCCTCCTCGTGTGAGGGACCGTTCCTAATGGGCCTCTAGGCCACCTAGGCATCCTCCTTGACTCTGTAAATGCCTAGGTGGCATGCTCTCATTAGTTAGTATTTTGCACTTTAATTGCGACCTCCATAAGTAGGGCTGAACACGGTTCGGTTCAGTCCGGGTTGGTTCATTTTTTGGCCAACCCGAACCGAATCGAATCCCAAGGTCAACCCGAACCGAACCAAACCGAACTGGTTCGGTTCGTCTAATACATATTTTATCCCAATCGCGCGCCTGCCACGATGGCCAAGGCGCTGACTGTAGCGTTGCGCATTTTTCGGATCTTCGTGGATCCTCGGTTTAGCGTATGGGGTGGTCACACCTTGACCAGTGCGACTTGTGTTGTGTGTTTCTTATTGGATCCTTACCAGGGTTGGTTATGGATCTGTGTTGGCGTTTTAGAGGTAGGGGCTGGACCCCATGATTTCTCCTGTTTGACTTGTCATGCTCCGTTTGCATAGACTGTTTGTTAATCGTGTTTTCGGGAAAAAGGTTTACCATGCCGGAAGATTGGTGGTTTGATCGATCCAAGTGTTGCATCTTGCTTTTACGGTTTGATTATAGTATACAGATGTAAGGGAAGTGTTTCCCCTCATTTTTCTGTTGTTTATTGGGCTAGATTGCCCGTGTGATCGGCCTGGGGCCGTTCTGTGTGTCCTGTGTGTGTTGAGTACTGAAGATCTCGACGTCAACATCGGTTGACGCTGAGTTCTTCATTGGGAGATTAACGGCTAGGTTTCTACCCGTTGATTTTGAGTAAAAGGCCAGGTGGTGGCCGTTTACTTAGTATTAACGGCAAGAAACACTGTTGTTTATATCCTATGGACGGCAATCGATGCTGCCGCCAACCTGTGCATGTATCAGCACAGTGTGTTTCACAGCGTTCTTGTTGCAAGTATTGTGATGCAATGTGTTTATCGATACTGAGCGGTGCATTAACACCTGTGGTGCTCCTTGAGCATAGGGCTTTTGAGGCCAGCTTACCGGCTATGTAGTTTACTAGTTCTTTATGTGTGTGCGTGGAATTCACTACATCCTAGTGCACAAGATTTATGTGAAATATTACGGGGTTTTGATGTCGTGCATGAGATTTGTGTGTGCATGGCATATCGTACATTATTGTGTTTATTATATCTTAATTATTGTGTTAGTCCGTGGTGTTGTGGCAGTAAGGTTCACAGTTGAACTTAGCCTTGATCCTTTAGGATCTTTTAAAACTTATCCTCGATGGGAAATTAGTAAAGTATAAATATGGTTATTATGTGAATATCGTGTACTATGTTTAGTGTGGCAGTGGAGGTCACAAGCTGACCGATGACAGGCTGTAGTGTTATTATTAACATGGTTTAATGTGTGTGATTGTGTAGACTATCTTGTAAGTCATAAGGTGACTGGAACAAGCTATTCCTAACATATGTACCATGTTTGATAATAGAAAGTGTTTGTGTATATATTGTGGTTTGTGTGCTAGCCGAGTGTGGTGGTCCGACGCATATTCCGAAATGCCTCTCTAGTCGGGTACCCCAGGTTCTTTGTGAGCCAGGCACGTGTGTTTGTTGTGCTCGGGGTTTGTCCCGGTACAGTGTGGTACCATTAAGGTCTGTGTCGTCTTCCTGGACACCCTCACTCCTGAGTTTGAGTTGTACGTCTGCTGAGGGAAAGACGGCTGTGGGACAGCGACTTCCCAGAGTTTATTTTTAGTCGCTTGTAGCGCGCTCGTACTTGGGGGTATGGACACCAGTAGACGTCACTGGTCCCCAGCTAGTCCTGTTTTCCAGTGCCTCACTTTAGGGTGCTCCGGCCAGAGACCCTAGAGGTGCCAGGCATGGACCTGCAGCTGTGTGTCTGCAGGTGTGGTGTTGGTTGGTCTCCACAGTTGTTTGACTTCTTTCTCGTGGAGTGGCAGTTGGACCTTTCGTCTGTGACTACGAGACTGAGAGGTTGTTCTTGTGTTGTGTTGTCTGGGTTGGATACTGGCCTGATCAGCCAGTAGTCCGTCCTCGTATGGTGGCGTCATTCCATTCCGACTCATGCTTTGGCACTGGCTGTGGTTCGTGAGTTTGTAACACGTAGTCGAGGTTTGACCCGTTCAAGGTGTGCCCTGGTGTTGGCACAATTGTGACTGCGGTTGTGGCTTGTGGTATGCTGAGTGGTGACACAGTTTTGGTTATGGTTGGTGAGTGTTGACTCACCACAAATGTGGTTTAGCTCGCTATGGTGTGCCCTATTACGGCACTGGTTTACTTGTGGTTTCTGTGCTAGTACTTTGTGGTAATAGGTACCTGTACCCCGTGTGAGTAATGGTTTGTGGGGGTACGTCATATACCAGTTTGTTCTGGTATTGACGTGAAACTGTGTTTCGTGAAGGGCAAGTGGTGTGACCTTCCACTCGTTGTGTTTTTCCCCTTTTCTCAAATAAGATTCCAATTATGATTTTAATGTGTTATGGATTGGCTTCGTGATAGCCAATCCTGTTATCTCGTGTGTAGCTTTCAACGTAGTGTGGTTTGGAGTATGAAGGATCAGCTTTCAGTTAGCAGTCCTGTACCCACGTACTTGAGACTCACCTGTAAAGCTTATAGAGATTTGCCTGTACGGCTTATAGATTAATTGATTGGTTGTGACTATGGTTTGCCTGTGAGGCTTGAGGCCTAGGCGTTTTAGTTGTTGCGTGGACTAGTGGTATGAAACTAGTCCTGTTGTTTCTTCTTACCTTCCGAGGTTATGTTTGATTAAGGTATTTATATTTAGTTGCGATTTAAACATAATTGTTGTGAGCATGAAATGGTTTGACTATATGAGTGGCCAGTGAGACCCTTTGAGGTTGAGGTCTCTTCTGTTTACTAGTTGTGGTTCTTGGGTGATCCCTACTGAGCTTGTGACTTGTTGAGGCTCACTCCCCCTACCGTTCTTTCAGGGCTTGCCGTGTGTTTGGCTTGCAACGGTGTTCTAGCAGACTCGCACCACCAGCAGTAGTGTAGTAGTTAGTGTTGTGTGAGCTTGTGCTCCCTCGGGGTATGCCCTAGGTAGTTGTACTCTTTTTAATTGGACATGTATTAATGTAATGGGACAGTTGTACAAATATGTGAACAGATATAAGCACATGTACTTTCTTGTGTTTTATACTGTATAGTTGTCTTTTATATTCTTCCTGGACACGTGTGTTAGATATCCTTTGCGAGACTTCGGTCCGTTCGCGGGAGGCGGATCTGGATATGGAACCTTATTCGGCATAAGTAACCCGGTCCGTCACAGTTGGTATCAGAGCATGGTCAGTTAGAATATGAAAAGACATTGAAGTTACAATGTCCCAATACATGGATTAATGTCCACTGCTGGTAGTAAGTCTGTGGTTTTATGTGTTATAAGGTGGATTTTTATGTGAACTTTTGGCACGCAAACCGTGTGTTTCTGTTTGTTAAATTAGCTGTTGTGAGCAGTTGTTGAGCCATAGAGTGGTTAGTGGTATAACTTGTGTTGTTGCACCAGGGTGCAGTTGAAATTTTGTGTTTAAAAGTTTTCAGTGGCAGATATAAAAGGAATCAGTGGAGTTAGTTATGTTGGTTAATAAAAGTAAAAGGCAATCTCAGAAAGATATTTGCAAATGGTGCTCTAGTAAAGAATAAGGTTAACAGAGATAGGTATAATATGAGGTGTCAGTGTGACAGATCAACAGAATGTTACCAACAAAGAATAGTGTGTGTGTGTGTGATATTTTGCAGAAGAGGACTTTGGCAAAGGTATTGTTGTGTTTGAGATTTGTGTTAGTAGGAATTGAGAAGCGGCTTGAGTAATAATGTGATTAGAGCTTTGGCAACTTGAGAATGATTAAATGAGGCAGACTAGTTTCAGATGAGGTACGGGTACATAGAGGAATAGAGAATTGTAACAGTCCGATAAGGATAAGGGTGTCTTGACAATTAGAGAGTTGAGAAAGAGGTGGTTAGTTAAGTAAAGAAATGGTAAAGAAAGATCACTGTATAGTTAAACTTTTCTGAGCACAAAAAATATATACCGGCCTAGTAAGTGGCAGTTTATGAGAATTATATAGAGTGGGATATAGCGTTACAGATAAGGTTACTGTTGTTTAATAACTGCGTATAATTCAAGAAGAGAAGAGGTGAAGTTTATGTTTAAAAGAGATTGAGGTTGTATGGAATAAAATAAGAGTTATGTGAATCAGAACGAAATAAGAAGCGGATTAATTAAGAAATAGTTAAGTGGTGCCAGTTAAGTGAAATAGAGAATCAGGTGGAGTAGGCTATTGTATTTAACGAGATTGGCTCCAGACTATGGCCTTGGCAGTTGTGAATGAGAATACTTGTATGACAACAATAACGGTATGAGTGGTACAGGATGAATAGCTAGGCAGCACAATAATTGAGAAGAATGTTTATAGAGAATATATATGTTTAATACAGTTGACAGATTATTAATCTGGAAAAAGAAAGAGTATGATAGATTGTGAAACAGATATAACTGAAAGATCGAGAAAGTGATCAATAAGAGTTTGCATGGCTGAATGGAATTGAAAGTGGCAAGTACAAAATGGAGAGAATGTAATCAGTTTAAACAGTGAATGGCTTAAGTCCGATGGCACCTACTTGATTGAAATAAAGTTTAATGCATGTAAAGTCAGCTGAACAGTTTAATTCTTCCCTAAAAAAAAGTGTTACGTAATGAAAGCAGATGTTTTTGAGAAATGGTAGAAATATTGTGGTTAGTCAGTCAGAAAGTGTAAGTTGAAGCTAAAAAGAAATATGAAAAGTAGTGTGTGTCAATAATGTAATGGCAGGGCAGAATTCAGATTTGGGAAATGTGTGGCACAATCAGAATTGAAGTATTAAAGAAGCAGTTTAGAAGCTTCGATATGTCTGCCAATATTGATCAGTTAATTAAGGTGATTTGAGAAGCTTAAATAATCAGTATTGAATATAGCCGGAATCAAAAAAGTGTGCAGCATTGTGAATAATAGTAGAAGCAGAATGTATGAAATATTCTATCAAATATTAGCAGGATCAGAGTAGAGCAGCGGAAGCATGGGGGTCCACAACCCACAGATCAAAAAACTGAAAATATGAGAATGGATAAAATAAGGTAGTAGTTAATAATGATAAGCAGGTAATAGAATGACACATGTAGACTACGTTTTCCACTCCCTTTTTTAGGGGGAGGACGGAGAGCAGAGGTCCACACGGATATCAGGATAAAAAGTGGGATAATACACGGGACAAATTAAAAGACTAAAAAAAGGGCAGTGATAAAAATTAAAACGTTGTGATCGCCAGGTACATCGAGGGTATCAAAAGAGAAAAAGGGCGGAGAAAAGGGGTACCTTTTTGCCCGTTTAAAATAGCGGGATTTGTGGGGGTGGGTTCTACCTCCTCCTTCCACCGGCCGGCCGACGAAGGAGATTTGGCTCGTGTGGTTACCTGACAAAAAAGACAACAAAACACGTAAAAGAAGATCAGACTACGCGTGTAGTAAATGAACACAATAAAATAAAGGCATAAAGGACATTAAAAAGGCGTAAATGAAAACCCCTAAATAAAGCGGTACGGAGAATATGCACGTGTGTGCGATGTGATATATGTACTATTTAAAAAGGGAGTGGGAGGCCTAAAAGAAGGGAGAGAGATGGCGAGGAAGCCGATTCTGTACGGGCAGGATGACGGCACCTCCGCGTGGGGAACGGAACGGGGGATCGTCCAACGCTCCGGAACGTCGCGTACAGCACAACGGGACATTCCAGACGATGGAGACGAAAGTTCGGAAGCGGAGGCGTTGCACGGGCAAAGCTTCGCCACTCAGAAAATGGGACTCCCTCTAAACGTCTCTCTCTCTCTCTCTCTCTCTCTTTCCTCTCTCTAAAACCCTGGACTCTCTCTTTCTAAACCCAAGAAAAAAACTCAAATGAAGCCTCTCCCCTGAAATGGGGTTCTGCGCAAGGCTTTAATGCAGGAAAAAATCGCGTCGAAAACAGCCGCCGCAATTAAAGGGTGAATCGCGTCCACTCGACTCTCCGTGTTTAATAAAGTCGGCCTAATGTCCCATCACCTTGTCCAAACCGTGATGATTATGGTGCACAACGATATTAAGAATCGCGTCGGCCCTAATCACCGCGATTTAGAAAGTCAAATTGATTTGACAGGCATGACCGCATTCAGGCCCAAAAGGGCGTCCACTAAAAGCATCGCGATTAACAACCGCCTGTAATTCTGATGGGAATTAAATGGCAGTTCAAAAAACGAGACACCCCTGCTGGGCGCCATTCAGACTCTGATATCTGACAATGGCCTGGCGCATACAGGGCGGCGAAGAATCGCGTCGTACAACCACGACGCGTTTCTTGCTGTGACGTGTCCCCTGCCATGTGTCAGATCGTGCTCTGGCATGATACACCGCTTTAAAATCGCGGCGGGTGTAGTGGACGCTATTCAACGTCTATTATGCAGTGCGCTACAAAGGCGGTATCAGAATCGCGTCGGCTCAAACCGTCGCGTTTATAGCGCCACAAAAGGCGTCGACTGTCCTGGACGCGATTTCAAACAGTGCCCAGACCCCTTTTCCAGGATTTTTCTATCTTTTCTAAAAAGCTCTAAAATGTAGGAAAAATAGGGAAATTACTTTTAAAAAATATTAAATAAAGACAGTCACTTTCGAGGTGTTACAGTGCAACCTGAAACTTGTCCAATTTTGGGAAAATTGGCGTGTCTACAGATGCCTTGCCTTGGTGTTTGCTTTGTAAGGGAGTGAAGCGGAATGACGCGAAATGAGGTGAACAAGGTGGCATAAATGTAGTGGAATGTAGCGAAACAACTGAAAAGCAAATGTCAAGGTGTAATGAAACACGCCCTGTTGTGGCTCATCACTGGAGCTGTTCATCAGTTCACAACAAAGCTGCTCTTCAGAAAAACTCTTGGAGAAAACTTGATCAATCAAAGACGGGTAAAGCAAAAGAAAAAGACAAAGATCAACTTCCAACATCGGGGAAGTACCTAATGGACACAATCTATTAGGTTTCACCATTGGGGCGTTTGCCCGGCCTCAGGTGGATCTAGGAAGTAAAGTAAATGAAATGACAAGGATCTGAGATCGAGGAATTTTTCCTCAAAGAAGATCTTCAAACAACAATATGGTGAATTGAGTACTAGACTCGGAGTGGAATGCTCAGGTTGCTTTGGCATTGAAGGACCAATGACTATCTTTAATTAACATTTCAAGTAATTTTCCTGTTCTCCTGTGTGATGCATGCTGGTGAAAAGAAAGATTAAAACAAACCAATATATGAGTGGAATGACACCGGAAGGAACCGTCATCCCCCCGCAGTGCAAACGGCCTATCCTTGAAGGCAAGAATTCTCTGGAATTATCCTTGTTTTTGGCAGTGAAGGGGGACTCAAACTCCAGATTCATCAGACTCTCAAGGTCCTTGATATGCTCTAGTAAGTATACCGTATGTAAATGCACTATACATACATCGATGGAGGCTGTCGAGGATATGCGCATTCCTGCAACGTGGCAAACATCTTGAATCATGTACTTGCACAAAACACATTAGTTTACAAAAAGCATGACAGTTCAAAATCGCGTCCAGTACACCGGACGCCTTTAATCATGTAAATAGCGACGACTGCTGTGGACGCGATTTACAGGTGCGAGCCAGAACTCAAAATTTTCACTTTTTCTGCCTCTTTGGATGTAAGGGAGAGCGGGGATGCTTCTAGATATTGGGTGAGTCATCCAAACCCACTTTTCCAACACTTCTTCCAAACCCTTTCACACATCAACCTCCATACATCCTCATCCTCAATCTCTCACTTACTCCTCTCACACTCACTCTTTCTACCCCAAGGTTCTAAGAGGAAGAAAGGAAAGGAGATTGGTGGAAATGGAGCATGGTGGCCCTTCTTCCTCCATGGGATCAAGAGGGGGCAATTTCAAAAGGTTGAGTCAAGTAGATGGTCACATAAGCAAGCTTATCGAAACAAATGTGGTAAGTAGGTTTGATCTTTTTAGGCTGATTTATGCTTTGCTAAGCTTGATTAGCATGTTCTTGACGTTTTTTATTTTTATTTTATTAATTCAACTCTCGTGATTGAAGGATTACCCGCTCTTCCTGGGGAACCGATGCTTCATGCGTCTATCATGGCTTCAGCAACTTACCTCGAACATCACTCTAGACATGACCAATGTTCATAAGCGATGGGGAATCAATAATCTCGCGGTTCATGCGAAGAAGTATCACGAGGTACATCTCGATTGGGCAGCCATGGGAGCGTTGGTTGAGGTATGGCATCCCCAGACCCACACCTTCCTCTTTAAAAGCTTTGAAGCAACTATTCTCTTGGAAGAGGTCGAGGTGTTCCTAGGCCTCCGGCGGATAAAACAAGGCGACGAAGATGAAATGATGATCGCGCCGAGAAGCTACACCAGCAAATCTGTTCTCGAAAGCTTTATGCATGCAAAAGTGGCTTATGAAATGCGCACCGACAAAGGCATCCACCTTCAAAAGCTGGTGGTTTGTATGATGCGGGAGCTTGGAGAAGCTGAGGATGATGAAGATTTGGAGCGGGCGATGAAGGGCTTCGCCATCTACGTGGTAGGGGCAATCCTCTTCCCGTCAATAGACAACATGCTAGAGCCGAATCAGTTGGGGGCAGTATGTGCCATTTAGGAGGGTGAAAGATTAGGACCGGCTGTCCTCGCCTTCCTTTACAGTGGACTCACAGCGTCAAGCCTAGGTAGGCCCCTGTATGGATCTATGCTATTATTTACATGCTGGGCTGACCTGCACTTGAAATTCCATTTGAGCAACGAGGTTTCCACCTCGTCTCGGATCTTTTCCAAAAGTCCACTGAAGCATTTAGACAACATTATTGGCCTGGAAGGGCGAGTAGCAAACCGTGCGCCACAACTGAAGACTCGAGTGGATTGGCGCGAATACCTCTGAGATATGCCCGAAGAAGTGTTCAATCTGATCCCAGCACCATTCCCGAATCGAGAGTTGAGAAGCAGGCTGGCGCCCGGTGTGGATCTTCGCTTGATTGGGGCGTCAGAATTTGTATTATACAACCCGCATCGATGCCCTCCCAAACTCAGGTTCGCTCGGCACGTGTTCGAAGGGCCGTCTCACATCTCGCCCATCAAACACCGGGAGCTTGGCACAAACAATGACGGGGAAGAGGCGAATACAATTAAAGCCCTCTGGAAGGTGTGTAATTTTCGGAGGCCCACCCCAGTGAGAGAGAAAATGAGAGTGAAAAGTGAATTATGTACGGAGTTTGAAAACTCCGATCTAAGGGGAGCTCCGGTCCCGATTAGGAGTCTGGATGTAAATATTTGGGAGACAAGTTTAATAAATAAAAAGGTTTATTTTTGTTGTGCAAATGGTGGATCTTGAACGTGTAAGTCTTGAACAACGTGAAGTGTGTTGCACAACAACTCAAATAGCCTGCCTGAAAAATGCTCTACTGGATACTGGATAGATCGCGTCAGGGGCAGCGCCGTCTAAATCTGCTTTAAAGCGTCCATCCAAGCTGGCGCGTTAAGAGTAAATCGCGACGATTGTCGCCGAAGCGAATCAGAAACTCCTCAAAGTCTGCGCGTGCAGAGCCCGTACTACATCATGATTACCTCCGAATCGCGGCAAAAGGGACCGCCGCGTGTCAAATTTCAAAATTCGCGCGCCTGACAAATCTGTCAGGGGTCATGATGACTTTTGAATCGCGGCGAAGAGGGCCGACGCCTTCATTGATGGCGGTTCGAAATCCACGTCGGCTGGACTGGACGTGTTTCATGATGCTGCTAAAGCGCGGCAGGAGTGATGGGCGCCTTTCTAAAAGACGATTCGAGATTCGCGGCGGCTGCACTGGATGCGATTAAAGATCGTCCTTAAACCGTCGCGCACCTTCTTCTCCGACGCCTCTTCCTCTTTCTCTCATTTCCTCTTACTCTCGCCCTCTCATCTCTCTTACTCTCTCAAACTCTCACCCTCTTGTTCTCATCCCTCTCTCTCTCCCTCGATCATTCCCTCGATGGAAAAGAGGGTAGTGGCAAAGCGGCGGCGGGGTTCCGGCAAGGAGGGTCCAACAGAGGAAACGTCGGCCTCGTCGAGCGGTGGCTCGACGGAGGCGGCCGCCGGCACCGAGCTTGCGCTCGTGCCGGCGGCGGAGGCAGGCGGCGGTGATGGTGCAGAGGGGGCGGCGACGGGCGGCGACGGTGGCGCGCCGGAAGGAATGGCGGAAGTGGTGGCCGAGGAGGAGGAGGGGTCGTGGGCGACCCGGCGAAGAGGAAGGCAAGGACGGGATCTCCCGGCCCGTCCGGACTTGGTAAGTGCCCTTCCTCATTCATTTCGTGTGAGAAGAGAGGGGAGGCAGCTACCAGTCGTCGGTGAAAAGCGGGGCATGGATCGCGTACAGTTTAGACGACGCGATTCATGTCCTTAAATCGCATCGTCACAAGGCGTCGCGATTTTTAACTGAATCGCGACCACTCAAGTGGACGCCATTTATCAAACGTGTATCTGCGGGAGGAGAAATTGCGGAATTGATTGTTTGACCTGACTTCGGTTTTCTTGTGCTTTTCAGGGTATAATGAGGCCACGGACGATGTGGCCGCTAGTTGTGGCAGCATATAGAGGGCTCCCGGACTTCCAGAAGGAGAGGGTCCGAGAGATGGGTTTCAGCTCGATCTTGGAGATCGAGTCGTTCTTCATTGACCCTCCTCTCATTCAGGTAGTACGGGAAAGGTGGGACCGGGCCAGTCGGGCGTTCCTCTTCCAGTGGGGGCACATGGTGCCCAATCTAGAGGACGTGGCCCGCATCACTGGGCTGAGGGTGGATGGGGAGGCAGTGATGGGGGTCACTTACGCCGATTACACAGACCTGGCACAGGACCTCCTGGGTTTAGAGCCCCACAGAGATGACTTGGGCGACTGGAGAGTGGTCGGCCGAGTAGCACTTTTAGGATCATTGGGGCTGGCCAAGGTGAGGCAGCGAGCAGATGAGCTCCTGCCAGACTTCGTAGAGCGGGTAGCAGGGCTGGCCAGGGCAGTGTACGGCCATGACCGTACCAAGATGGAGAGGGTGAACAGGGACCTTCGCAGGTTCCTAGTATTCTTCTTTGGCAAGATACTGTTCACCACTAAGGGTGACGACATCCACTGCCGATTCTTGGAGATATTAGGAGACCTGGGGAGGGTAGGCAGGTACGCCTAGGGTGTTGCACTGCTGGCGCATACCTTTGCCAACCTCTCCACCGGCACCGCCGCGAGACGATTGTGGGCGGATTCGCGCCCTTTCTTCAGGTATGATTTTTTAAATTTAAACTCCATTCTGAATTATCTTTAAATTTCCTACAATTTTAAATTTGTTACTGACATTGTTTAATTATTTACAGGTGTGGAGTTACTACTACCTTCCCCTGGGTAGGGCGAAGGAGGTGCGCCCGGAGGCTGTCCCGCTCGCACAGAGGTGGCTGCCGCTGGTGAGCACGGCCACTTACACCTTCCAGCTGGAGGTCCTCCGCCAGCAAGTTCGAGATTTCCCTGCACTTCTGGTAGGCTTCCTCACACATTCTTTCTTTAAGCTTAAGCATTATTTTAAATTGAAATTGGCTAATCGATGCTTGTGCAGGTGGTGTGGGAGCCTTATGCAGACCAGGGTGATGCCAATCAGCCCTAGGTGGTGAGTGGACGACTTCTCTTCAGGCGGGACATTTGGGTCCATTGCCTGAACGAGATTGAATCACTCTGCCTTCGGCTGGCGGCACGCACTCTGGGACTGCACCAGAGGTGGCTGGCGGAGACCGAGCCCCAGGGGATCGACAAGAAGACATGCGGGAAAACCAAGACGGTGGATTGGCGGACATGCTTCCCAGAGCAGTACGCTGACTGGCAGCATGGAGGCCAGTTGGTAGAGTCGGACACCCCGGACAGCATGGCGTACCTGCGACGCTTTCAGGAGGAGTACGGCCACCGCGATTTCATGAGGCCAGAGAGGGTACGTATTTCTAAACCTGAATTATTTTAATTACACAATTTACAGCATACCTTATAATTTATACATGTGTACAGGATGGGAGGAACACCCTAATTGACCAGCTACAGGGGCAGCTGGCGAGCACGGAGGTGCAGCTGATCAAGGCACGTGCGGCTCTCGAGACTTTGGTAAGTTCTTAAAGAAGTACATACCTTTGCTTTGTTTAACTTACCATGCACTAACATCCTTTGCCTTACAGCATGCCGCACAGTTGACGGGTGAGCGTGTCGACACAACGGGTGCCTCTTCCAATAGGGGTGCCCCAGTCCCGGAGGTAGCGTCCCTCCAACAGCAATTGTCCGCGGTGGTGGAGCGCGATGAGCGTGCTGAGCGTGACCTCCTGGCACGGGTAAGTACTTTAAATTAGATAATCATTCAAAATGTTTCTTTGTACTTACCTATGGCTGTCACTTGTGCAGAGTGAGGAGCTCCGGGATGCCCTGGCCCGTGAGACAGACACGGCTGCTGAGCTGACGCAACTGCAGTCCCAGCTGACCCAGCGGGAGCCCGAGCATCCTCGGGAGGTGGCTGAGCTGCAGGCGTTGCTGTCACTAGAGCGCCGCGACCTGGAGAGGCAGTTGGCCCGCTGGGAGCAGGAGCGGAGCCACTGGGAGTTAGAGCGTCGTGACCTGGCGCAGCAGTGCGTAGAGGCGAGGACTAGCCAGGGGGTCGTGGAACGCCTGCTGAAGGCGTCTGAGGAGAGGTACCAGCGCAGATGAGAGCGCGCGAGAGAGCAGGGGCAAGCCAGCGCCTACTCGGAGAGCATCCTGGCGACTTCCTCTCAGCACGAGAGGAACGTCTGGGATGCTGCAGCTGCACAGCGTTCCACCGGTTCTCGGGCACCGATGGGGCCTCCTGCCTTGACCACTGCCACGGAGCAGGGTGAGGGGGAGAGCAGCCGTCAGGCTAGACCTGCAGAGGAAGGTGACGAGAGTCAGTCTGCCTTGCCTTGACCCTGTACCCCTTTCTTTTCCCTTTTTATGATGTCGTGCCTGATGAGGCACTTTGATATATTGTACTCGGGTCCGGCTCCCGTCTTTAGCCATATATATATACATACATTTGTGCCTTTGCGACTTGGTGCCTAAAATACACTGAACAAACAGGTTAAATGTCTGTTCTGACTCAGCCCCTTGCATAAAATTACTGTCTAACTTAATGAATTTGTCAAGGGGCTGAGCCTTTATCAAAATAAGGTGAAATGAAAGATAGACAATTAAAAGCGTATGCTAAAAAGGAACAAAGACATCGGTGTGTTTACAAAATATACAAGCATAGTGGGGATATATAATAATTGAAAACTTGTTTGGATTTTTTTTTAAGATATTCGATTTTTCTTTGGATTTTCTGGAAAAAGATATTTGATTTGTTTGGATTTTCTAAAAAAGATTTGATTTTGTTAATTTTTTGGGAAAAGATATTTGATTGGATTTTCTAAAAAAGATATGCAATTTTCTATTAAGTTTATGAAAATATGTGATTTTTATATTTTTTATTAGGATATTTAGTTTTTCGTTGGTTTTTGGATATTCAATTGTTTTTTGGTTTTGGAGATATTCAATTGTTGTTTGGGTTTTGGAGATATTCAATTGGTTTTTGGGTTTTGGAGGTATTCAATTGTTTTTTTGGTTTCGGAGATATTCAATTGTTTTTGGGTTTTGGAGATATTCAATTGTTTTTGAGTTTTGGAGATTGCATAGCACTCTAATCCTTCAATTACTTGGATGTCACTCTTTAAAGTCAATAACAATCCTTAGGTGGGTCTAGGCAGAGATCAGACGTGCTTAGAGGTGCCTTGACCTGAGGCGGCTTTTGGCGACATCCTCTTTAGTTGATCGTTGCCTTGCCTAGGCGCTAAGACAAAGTGCTAAAAAAAAAAAAGAAGAATTTTGGAAGTGTGCCAGTAGTCCAATGACCGGGGAAACAGTCAATCGCTTGCTCTTATACTCAATAGGTTCGAATTTACTTTTGGCATTTTGGGGTTTTAGCATGCTTAGGTCCGGGTCCTTTTGGATCTCCGCGGGGATTTTGCCCTCTTGACATGCTTTTCTATTTGATTTGGCCTGTTTTTGGCTCTTTTGTTGGATCTGGATTTTAGATTTGGATTGATCCTTTTCTTTGCCCCTTTTTTTGCCTTTATGAATGCCTTTTGAGTTTTTGAACAGTCTCATGAGGTCAATCCCTCTGGTCTTTCTTTCCTACTGGCAAACAGAATAGAAGAGAAAATGGACAATGTCTTAGTTTGTGGGCACAACATTGATCCTCTTTAGATTTTGCTACCTCTGGCTTTCTCAGGTAGGCGTGTAAGTGTGCGAATATCTCATCTCTGCCTAAACACCCCAAGAATAGAAAATCAAAAATGACACCTCCTTTCATTTCTGGGTTCGTGTACTATGCAATTTTTTTCTATGGAGAACTAAGGGTAGTATCTCTTGAGGTGGAGACCATTCCAAGAGCGGTACAATTCCTCACCTTCCGCATTGACTAGTCTATATGCATTCCCTGGATATGCTTGTTTAATGATATATGGCCCTTCCCAATTCGGTTGAAGCTTTGATCTGGGACCACCAGGTTTTATGAAAATTCTTTTAACAACCATTTCACCGACTTCAAATTTTCTCTCAATAACTCGCTTTTGATAAAAACGTGTGAGCTTGTTCTGATACGCTCTTGTGTGCTCGGCGGCAGCCAATCGTCTCTCATCTAAGAGCTCCAATTGTGCTAAAAGCGACTCACGTCGCTCATCAATTGATAATTCCTTGTCAAACTGAACTCTTAATGAGGGAATAAGGAGCTCATATGGCACCACTGCCTCCATTCCGTACGTGAGAGCAAACGGTGTCTGCCCTGTGGGGGTACGGATTGAAGTACGGTAGGCCCATAGGGCTTCTACAAGCTTTTCCGGCCAGTCCAAGAATTTATTAGCCTCACACATCTTCTTGATGATTTTAATTAAAGTTTTGTTTGTGGCCTCTGCCTGGCCGTTGTCTTGTGGATAGTAAGGAGATGAATGATGCAATGCAATCTTATACCTATTGCAGAGGTCACAAAGTTCTTAAGAGATGAATTGCGGTCCATTGTCGCTGATCATGGCGTCTAGTATGCCAAACCTAGTGATGATGTTCCTCATGATGAACTTGCAAATGGTTGTTGCTTTGATCTCCGCATATGCTTCGGCTTCTGCCCACTTGGTGAAGTATTCCGTTGCTGTAAGAATAAATGACTTGGTTTTGTTCTGGGAATTAGGATCACCAAGCGGGCCGATGATATCGAAAGCCCACATAGCAAAAGGCCATGGTGAGAAAACTGGGTGAAGTGAAGAAGAGGGAGTATGAATTTTGTCGGCGTGCAGTTGGCACTTGACACACCGGCGGACAAAGATAGAACAATCCTCTTCTAGAGTTGGTCAGTAAAAGCCCTGTCTAAAAATCTTCTTAGCAAGCATTTGGCTACTTACATGGCCTCCACAGACACCCGCATGGGCCTCTTCAACAACCTTCGGAGCCTCATCTTCATCTAAACATCAGAGCAAAACTCCAGAGAATCCTCTTCTGTAGAGCGTATTCCCAATCACTGTGTATTTTTGGGACAGCCTCCTTATAACCTTCCTTTCCTCGCAAGTGGCTTCTGGAGGATATGATTGATCTTTACAATACTTGGCTATCTCAAAATACCACGGATTTTCATCGTCCTCTAATTCTTCTTCAAGCTCTACTAACATAATCTATGTTTTGCTGCTCCTTTTTGCATTGTTCAACATTTTCTCTTTAACCCAGAGGAACCTAAGATCTAGAATGAAAGGAATTTGACGGCGTTCGATCTGAATGCTATCAAAATCTCCAGGATAACTCATATTCAAAGTCGCACCAACTGTGGCGAGAGCGTCAGCCAGAAGTTTTGGTGACGAGGAACGTGGACAAAGACAAGACTGGTAACAATTTGGCATAGGCTGATGCCAATTCTTGATATGGCTTGAGCTTAGATCATAGGTTGTATTTTGTGAGCACCTGGCGAAGGATCAATTGACTATCACCTACAATACGCAGGTGAGTCACATCATAAAAACGGGCGAGCTCCAATCCGGCCAACAAAGCTTCATATTCAGCGATGTTGTTGGTGGCAGGAAAGTTCAACTTGTAGGCTTGCGAAATAGTGACACCCTCAGGGGATAACAAAGCCACTCCAATACCTTTTCCAAAAGAATTCAGTGCCCCGTCGAAATATGATGTCCACATGAGATTGGATGAATGGAGGGACATTAATTCTTCATCCGGGAGCTCTTAACAAACTCGATTGACACGAGGTAGTGGGTGATGAGCGAGGTGCTCGGCTATTGCATAGCCTTTGATGGACTTCTGTTGAATGTAGGTGATTTCAAATTGAGAAAGAAAGCTCTGCCAACATGCTAATCTGTCGGTTAAGACATATTTTTGAATCAGGAATTTGATAGGATTCATTCGAGCAATGAGGTGGACTGTATGGGCAAGAAAATAATGTTTCAATTTATGAACTACCCATACAAGCACGACACAGGTTCTTTCCATTGTATTGTATTTCTGTTCATAGGAATTGAGGAATTTGGACAAGTAGTAAGCTGCTCTTTCTTTGCCTTCTTCATCTATTTGTGCTAGAACAGCTCCTACAGAATCTTCTAGAACAGAAATATAAAGAATGAGAGGCTTGCTTGGTGTTGGCGGTCTTAGGATGGGAGGATTAGTTAAATAATCCTTAAGCTCATCAAATGCCGTCTGACACTTCTCATTCCAACAAAATTCAACTCCCGATTTGGTGAGGTCGTAAAAGGCCTACACCTTTGTGAATGTTGGGACATGAATCGATGAATATTTGCAACCTCCCGATCAATCCTCGAACTTCTTTCAAATTCTTGGGAGGAGGCAACTCTTTTATCGCCTTTGCTTTATCAGGATCGCTCTCTATGCCTCTCTTGCTCACTATAACCCTAAAAGCTTTCCTGCTGACATACCAAATACACACTTCTTGGGGTTCATTTTTAACTGGTATGTCTCTAGTTCTTTGCAAAACCTTGGCTAAAACCCAGCATGCTCAACTGCTGACTTTGACTCACCACCAATCATCTACATACACCTCTAAAAGAATGTGGATCATGTCATGGAAGATGGCCATCATAGCTCTTTGGTAAGTAGCTCCGACGTTTTTAAGCCAAAATGGCATGACCATAAAACAGTAAGTTCCTCAAGGTGTAGTGAATGAAGTCTTATCTTGATCTTCTTCAGCCAGCTTGATTTGATTGTATCCTGAGAAACCATCCATAAAAGACAGAGTCTCATAGCCAGCTGTATTATCAACAAGAACATCAAGATGGGGCAAAGGGAAATCATCTTTCGGACACGCGAGGTTGAGGTCCCGAAAATCAATACAAATCCTGACCTTTCCATCCTTCTTGATAATCGGGACAATATTTGCCACCCAATTAGGATAAAGTATGACTTTAATAAATCTGGCCTTGTGGAGCCTATCAACTTCATCCTTCATTTTTAAAGCGATCTGCGGGTGGAAACGTCTCAACCGTGCTTAACTGCAACAGAGCCTGGCTTAGAGCATATAGTGCTCTACCAATTTAGGATCTAAGCCTGGCATATCTTCATAGCTCCATGCGAAAATGTCCTTGTATTCTCTGAGAACCTCTACTATTGCCTCTTCTTCAGCTGGTGACAAATTGGTGCTGATGAGGACGATCTTAGGGTCTTCCTTCCCTCAGTTCCTAGATTGATTTCCTTAGTAATTTCTTGCACAGCTGGCGATGGTTCATCAAACTCCTCAAGCCACTTGCTAGAGCATCTGCCTCGTCCTCAAATTCCTCAATCATCTTCTTTGATGGGGTCGTCAATATCCATGATCTCATAACCCCGAACCCATCGTCAATAAAAGAAACTGACTGCTCATATTCCACATCTGGCATTGAATAGGGTGCTCTATAATTCGGGGTGGATAGACCACGCTTGGCACCTACGAGCTAGACTTGCCAGATACCGATGTGGAATTCTCCTACCTTTGTGGTGGAACACCTCGGCCAAGCCTGTTAAACCGATAACGTACTTGATCCGATTCCGCTTCCCGCGAACGGGCCGAAGCCTCGCAAGGGATACCAAACCACAGTCCGTGTAAACACAAAGAAACACACCAGATTTTATATATATATCACAAGTTACATAGCCAAATTTCCACAAAAACTGAAAAGAAGTACAAGAGCCTGAGGCATACTCTGAGGTGCAACTGCAGGAAAGAAACAACTAACCATACTACACACACTACACTGCTGGAGCTGCTACTACACAGCTGGAGGTACCGACCCTGCACCGCTACAGCGCGGCTCTGAACTGGACGACGGTCATGAAACGTCCTCCTCGCTCTCACCTGTGGGGGTAGGGGTGAGCCTCGTTAGTCACTGGCTCAGTAGGGAACTCCCCCAACACCGAGCAAAACAAAACCACAGGTACGAAAGCAGTAAACAGTACCAACAATTTATAGAACAGCTAAACAGGATATTAAAGCTGTAAAAGTACTTACCGTCTGCCAACTATGAAAAACAACTGTAATAATTAAACGGAAAACCAGTACAGGTGTACAAGCTAGAGTAGAGACAGCCAAACACGAGCCACGTGAACTGGTTCGCGACACCAGAAACTGACTCGGACAAGCTAACACAGGTCTACCTCTCAGTCTCGCAGCCACGGACGAAAGGTCCAGCTGCCGCTCCACGTGAAAAGGTCAAGCAAATGTGGAGACCAACTAAACACCTACCTGCAAACCACACGGTCACAGGCCCATGCCTGACACCTCCAGAGACCCTGGCCCGGGCTCGCTAGAGTGAGGCACTGGAAAAGGACTAGCTGGGGACCAGTGTCGACTACTGGTGTCCGTACCCCCAACTACGAGCGCGCTACAAGTGACTAAAGACAAACACATGTCACTGTCCCACTGTCGTCTTTCCCTCAGCCAGACGTACAACTCAAACACAGGAGTGAGGGTGTCCAGGTCAGACGACACAGACCTCGACGGTACAACACAAGTACCGGGACAAAACCCCGAGCTAACAGCCTGACTCACAAAGAACCTGGGGCACCCAACTGGAGAGGTAACCACGGTAGGTGTCGTACTACTCGCCACGTACACAAAACCACGTGCACGTCACACACAAACCACGTGAAGACTCATGTAAACCTCAAGTAACGGCGGTCCACCACACGTGAACCCAACTGAACTTGCGTGAACAACACGCAGCCTCGAAGGAGAGTAACAACCTGCATACCCCGTATGCTAAATATCAAAACCAGGTGCACTCAGTGCACCACAGGTGCCAACGCACCATTCATTATCGATAAATACCATAATCAACTATTTCAGTTTATACACAAGCTGGCGGCAACATCGATTGCTGCTTATGGGAAGTAGACGGCAAGGATATTCCGTTTATATCCCAGCTGATGAACTTGGCGACAGTCGATGTTGACGCCAAGCTCTTCAGCACTATTCCTGCAGAAACCCTAACCGATTCTACAGGCATACTTAATCCAAAACCACGGGAAAACGTGAGGAATTACTTCCTCTAACATACATGAATCCCAAACAACTCAAATAGCATGATTCATTCATTAAATTACTCAAACCACCCATGTACCCCGCATGGTACCCTAACCCGAAATTACAATTTTCATGCAGATTCATGTTATCTAATTACATTATCACGACCTACAGGAGCTACAGGGGTCATTCCCTACCTCAGAACACGCTAAAACCTCCCGCAATCTCCCGGTTCACACCGAACCCTCCGCGAGCTCCCACGGGAATTGCACCACGGTACGGCGTTTCCTCGCGCAATTCGACAACGCCACACGTCCCACGATCCTCCAACCAGCCTTCAGTACCTGTTAGAACCTTTAGGGATGCAAGGGCGTAAAGTTGGGGCAAGAGAGAAAGAGAACCAGGTGCAGAACCTGCTCTCGGGTGACCCTATAACCTGCAGAATTCTCAGGTTGGCGTCAACCCCTCTGCCGCCAATAGCAACCGCCACCCTAAACATCCACATCCTGTGCCGCCAAGTTCATGCAGTCAACGGCCACATACCTGGACGCTAACAGGTCAACGACCACCCCTGGCCGCCAACTCCAACTGAACTGCAGCAGGTCCTATTCCATTTCAGGACCAAACCTGCACTTCACCTGCTCAAGCCACACATCCTCACCATACATTCCACACAACCACTCACACTGGCCTCACAACGGCCAACACAACAACCACAACACACACGATCCAAAAAGGATCCGAAAATGCGTGACGTTACATTACTATCATCTAAAAAGAAAATTTCGACCTCGAAATTCATAACACAACTCAAAGACCAACAACTTAAATATACACACTTTTACAAGCACTATCATCTAAAACAAAATACACAAGCTTATTCAAACAGATAGGATACCCTTTAGCCATTTCCTCGGCTAACTCCCAGGTATCCTCACCACCCAACCTATTTTCCCCTTACTTTAACTAGCTCAATTTCTTTATTCCGCAATTTCTTTTTCTTTCGATCCGTGATCTGTACCGGATACTCTGGCATGGTCATATCCGGCCTCAGGTCACCACCTTGATATCTGATTGAGTTGGATCTTCAATACACTTTCTTAACATAGAAACATGAAATACATCATGAACATCCGCAAAATCTGGTGGCAAATCCAGTCTATAAGTTGTTTCCCCAATTCTTTCTAACACTTGAAAGGGTCCCACATACCTTGGACTCATCTTCCCAGTCTTGCCAAACCTCATAATACCTTTACTTGGGGAAACCCACAGGAAAACAAAATCTCCCACCTCAAATTGAAGTGGTCTCCTCCGGATATCTGCATAACTCTTTTGCCTGCTTTCAGCTGCCTGTAATTTCTCTTTAATAAGCTTTACTACTTCAGTGGTTTGCTGAATTAATTCAGGACCCACTAACTGCCTTTCTCCCACTTCATGCCAGTTCAATGGGGTTCTACATGGCCTTCCATATAGAGCTTTATACGGTGCCATCCCAAGACTGGTATGATAACTATTATTGTAGGCAAACTCAACCATTCCCAAATGATGCTCCCAGCTACCTCCCCAAACCAAACAACAAGCTCGCAACATATCTTCAATCGTCTGGATAGTCTTTTCTGTCTGACCATCTGTTTGGGGATGATAAGCGGAGCTATACCTCAGCTCAGAACCAATTACTCTTTGCAGACTTCTCCAAAAATCAGAAGTAAATCTTGGATCTCTATCTGACACAATAGCCTTCGGAATACCATGCAATGGAACAATCTTTTCAACATAAATATTTACTAATCTGTCCACCGTCGCCACTAATCTGCACACCTTGGTTAATCTGTCAACAAACACCCATATTCCATTATGCCCTGAACTCGACCTTGGTAAACCTGCCACAAAATCCATAGCAATATCATCCCATTTCCACTGTGGAATGGGCAACGGTTGCAATAAACCTCCAGGCTTCTGATGCTCTGCTTTAATTTGCTGACAAACAGCACACTTGTAACAAATTCTGCTATTTCTTTCTTCATATGAGGCCACCAAAAATGCTTTCTCAAATCATGGTACATTTTAGTACTACCCGGGTGATATTGTACCTAGATTTATGAGCCTCTTCCAACACTCGCTGCTTCTTCTCCTCTGCTGGAACAAACAACCTGCCTCTGAGCCTAATCACACAATTATCATCAATGGTAACTCCTTCCATTTTCACAATTTCAGCTAAATTTACATCTACTCTCTGAGCTTAATAATCTGCCAATACAAAGACGGCTCTACAGCACTAGCAGCTAGTACTGCCCATCGCTGACTACTGGGCACATACAAGGAGTTCTCCATTACCTCTTCATACAACTACACTTCCATTCTTTAATCATCATCAAACTACATATACTTTTCTGCTCAAGCATCTGCTACAACATTGGCCTTACCCGGATGGTAAGCCAAACTAAAATCATAATCCTTTAAATACTCAATCCATTGCGTTGGCGAAGGTTTAAATCTTTCTGCGAGAAGATATACTTCAAGCTTTTGACCTGTAAAGATCTCAAATCTCTCACCATAAAGATAGTGCCTCCATTTTCAAAGCAAAACATAACTGCTGCTAATTCCAAATCATGAGTGGGGTAATTCTCCTCTGCCGGCTTCCATTGTCTGGACGCATAAGCTATCACTTGCCATGCTGCATAAGCACTGCGCCAAGACCTTTCCTTGAAGCATCAGTATAAACCAAAAACCACCACTCCCTGCCGGTAATGTCAATATAGGTGTTGATGTAAGTCTTTTCTTCAATTCCATAAAACTTTTCTGACATTCACCGGACCACACAAATGGTACCCCCTTTCTGGTCAACTTAGTCATAGGTGCTGCAATCTTAGAAAAATCTTGAATAAAGTGCCTATAATAACCTACTAATCCCAGAAAACTTCTAAGCTCAGTTATTGTCTTAGGCACTTCCCATCTCATCACTGCTTTCACCTTACTTGGGTCCACCGCTACTCCTTTACTAAGATGACATGACCCAGAAACTGAATTTCTTTTAACCAAAATTCACACCTTTGAATTTAGCAAACAACTGGTTATCTCTTAACAACTGCAGAGTAAACCTCAAATGAGCTGCATGCTCTCTTCAGATGCTGAATAAATTAGAATATCATCAATAAAGACCACAATGAATTGATCTAAATACGGATGAAAAATTCTATTCATCAGATCATAAAACCTGCAGGAGCATTAGTCAACCCAAACGGCAACCACAACAAACTTAAAGTGACCATATCTAGTTCTAAAGCTGTCTTATCTATATCCTCCTCTTTAATTCTCAACTGATGGTACCCGACCTCAAATCATTTTGGAAAATACTTTTGCTGATTGCAACTGATCAAACAGATCATCTATCCTTGGCAACGGGTACTTATTCTTAATGGTCACATCATTCACTTTCTATAATCAATACACATTCGAAAACTTCCATCTTTCTTTTTCACAATAAAACCGGCGCTCCCCACGGGAATGACTCGGTCTAATAAACCCTTTCTGCAACAGCTCTTCTAATTGCTTTTTCAATTCTTTAAGTTCTGCTGGTGCCATCCGATATAGAGCTTTAGAAATCGGCATGGTACCTGGCAGCAACTCAATAGCAAAGTCCACCTCTCTATGTGGAGCTAAACCAGGTAAATCCTCAGGAAAAACATCAACAAATTCCCTAACACAGGAACTGCTTCCACTGGCTGACTAGCTTCTACCAGACTTACCGATGCTAAATAAGCCACACACCCAGCATTTATCAACTTTCTAACTTTAATTGCAGAAATTAGAAACTTAGAGGTATAGAAAGGCATACCTTGATATTCAAACACTACACCATTAGGATGACAAAACCTGATCCTTTTCTTTCTGCAATCTAACATTGCTCCATACATTTCAAGCCAATCCATACCCAAAATAATATCATAATCTGACAGTTGCAGGGCATACAATCGACCCGACATCTGGTTCCCTTCAATCATAACAGGAGCTTCATCTACATAGCTCGAAGTGAGTAGAACTCGCCCGAAGGAACCTCCACTACTAACTCACAAGATTTCTCCTCTAAAGGATGAGCTATATAATCCAGAAATTCTTCGAAATGAAGAATGAGAGGCACCCGAATCAAATAAACTCTGCTGATAATCATAAAGAGGTAAAGTACCTTCTATCATATTCGATGCCTCCGCCTGGGCTCGGGTGATAGCCATAACCCGGCCTCTTCCTCGCTGTTGCGGTGCTCCTCTGCCACGACCTAACTGTGGCTGTTGAAACTGCTGAGGCTGCTGCTGCTGCTACACACCTCTTCCATTACCATACTCTCTTGGATAGGGACAATTGCGGATCAAATGCCCCGGCTGATTACAATTATAACATCTATATCCTGGTGGAGTAATGGCTGCCTAGCAGTACTCTGCTGCGACTCCTCCACCTTAGGTCTACCTCGACCTTGCTGAATTTGCTGACGACCTCCCCATCCTCTTCCTTTACCTTAAATGCTTGCTTCAATTTCTGACCCCATTTTCAAAGCCTGATGAAGAAGGTCCTGCTGGTGCTTTACCTTACTTGCACCTACTGACTGCTGCGGTAGCCAAAAACTACCTGAGCCTGACTCGCCCACCTCACGAGTTCGAATAGACCTCTCCAATGTAGCTGCTCTCTGGGCTACTTCTTCCACTGTCTTACACATGAGAGGTACTATTGCATCCTGCAATTCCACTCTCAAATCTCTAATGAAATACTCAACCATCATATTATTATCGATACCACATAAGGCGCATAACGACTGAGAGCCATAAACCTCATCTGGTACTCTAAAACTGAAGAGTTACCTTGCTGGAGTGTCCGAAACTGCTCTCTTTTCACTTGCTGCACTTGAATCGGAAAGAATGTATCGTTAAACATCGAGAAATTCCGACCAAGTAATAGCCTCTTCTGTCCTGCCTGCAAAAGTGGTCTGCATCTTCAGTCGCCACCATTCTAATGCAAAACCTCTCAACTGATAAGTAGCTAACACCACTTTATCAGCTGCCGGACACCTCATAGTTGCAAAAACCCTCTCAATCTCATGAACCCAGTGCTTTGCTGTATCTGGATTCGGCCCTCCTGAATAAGTAGGTGGCTGCAATCTCAGAAACTTTTCAACCTGCATCACTGGTTCTTCTGCTAATAACACTGGCGGTAGCACAGGTGCTACAAAAGGCACCTCCACTCTTGGCGGGACTGGAGCTACAGGTACAGCCTCTCCATCCCCAGATGGCACTGCAACTGGTGGTACCGGCGCCTGCTGATCCATCCTTGCCCGAATATCCGTGAGGCTTTCCCAGATTATTTCTATCATATGCTGGGTACTTTCCTCAGGATCATCTCCTCCACCACCCCAATCTCTTCTATCAGCCATTCTAGATATTTCTACATAAACAAAACACCAAGCAAAAATCAAAACAACAAATTATCAAAAACCAGGGTCCCTACCAGCAGTGTTTAAAGACCGAAATAAGGCTATGTATCTTTCTAGTTTCCTCATATTAACACGGACCTTGCTCTGATACCAAATGTGGTGGAACGTCTCGGCCAAGCCCGTTAAACCGATAACGTACTTGATCCGAGTCCGCCTCCCGCGAACGGGCCGAAGCCTCGCAGGGATACCAAACCACAGTCCGTGTAAACACAAAGAAACACCCACATTTTATATATATATCACAAGTTACATAGCCAATTTCCACAAAACTGAAAAGAAGTACAAGAGCCTGGGGCATACCCCGAGGTACAACTGCAGGAAAAACAAAACTATACTACACAACACTACACTGTTGGAGCTGCTACTACACAGCTGGAGGTACCGACCCTGCACCGCTACGGCGCGGCTCTGACTGGACGACGGTCGTGAAACGTCCTCCTCGCTCTCACCTGTGGGGGTAGGGGTGAGCCTCGCTAGTCACTGGCTCAGTAGGAACTCCCCCAACACCGAGCAAACAAACCACAGGTACGAAGCAGTAAACAAACCAACAATTTATAGAACAGCTAAACAGGATATTAAAGCTGTAAAAGTACTCACCGTCTGCCGACTATGAAAAACAACTGTAATAATTAAACGGCAAACCAGTACAGGTGTACAAGCTAGAGTAGAGACAGCCAAACACGAGCCACGTGACTGGTTCGCGACACCAACGAACTGACCGGACAAGCTAACACAGGTCTACCTCTCAGTCTCGCAGCCACGGACGAAAGGTCCAGCTGCCGCTCCACGTGAAAAGGTCAAGCAAATGTGGAGACCAACTAAACACCACTACCTGCGAACCACACGGTCACAGGCCCATGTCTGACACCTCCAGAGACCCTGGCCCAGGCTCGCTAGAGTGAGACACTGGAAAAGGACTAATTGGGGACCAGTGTCGACTACTGGTGTCCGTACCCCCAACTACGAGCGCGCTACAAGTGACTAAAGACAAACACATGTCACTGTCCCACTGTCGTCTTTCCCTCAGCTAGACGTACAACTCAAACACAGGAGTGAGGGTGTCCAGGTCAGACGACACAGACCTCGACGGTACAACACAAGTACCGGGACAAAACCCCGAGCTAACAGCCTGACTCACAAAGAACCTGGGGCACCCAACTGGAGAGGTAACCACGGTAGGTGTCGTACTACTCGCCACGTACACAAAACCACGTGCACGTCACACACAAACCACGTGAAACTCATGTAAACCTCAAGTAACGGCGGTCCACCACACGTGAACCCAACTGAACTGCGTGAACATACGCAGCCTCGAAGGGAGTAACACCTGCATACCCCGTATGCTAAATATCAAACCAGGTGCACTCAGTGCACCACAGGTGCCAACGCACCATTCATTATCGATAATACCATAATCACTATTTCAGTTTATACACATGCTGGCGGCAACATCGACTGCCGCTTATGGGAGTAGACGGCAAGGGATATGTCCGTTTATATCCCAGCTGATGAACTTGGCGACAGTCGATGTTGACGCCAAGCTCTTCAGCCACTATTCCTGCAGAAACCCTAACCGATTCTACACAGGCATACTTAATCCCAAAACCATCGGGAAAACGTGAGGAATTACTTCCTCTAACATACATGATCCTAAACAACTCAAAATAGCATGTTCATTCATTAAATTACTCAAACCACCTTTGTACCCCGCATGGATACCCTGACCCGAAATTACGATTTTCATGCAGATTCATGTTATCTAATTACATTATCACGACCTAAAGGAGCTATAGGGGTCATTCCCTACCTCAGAACACGCTAAAATTTCCTGCAATCCCCCAGTTCACACCGAACCCTCCGCGAGCTCCCACGGGAATTGCACCATGGTACGGCGTTTCCTCACGCAATTCGACAACGCCACACGTCCCACGATCCTCCAACCAGCCTTTAGTACCTGTTAGAACCTTTAGGGATGCAAGGGCGTGAAGCTGGGGCAAGAGAGAAAGAGAACCAGGTGCAGAACCTGCTCTCAAGTGACCCTATAACCTGCAGAATTCTCAGGTTGGCGTCAACCCCTCTGCCGCCAATAGCAACCGCCACCCTAAACGTCCACATCCTGTGCCGCCAAGTTCATGCAGTCAACGGCCACATACCTGGATGCCAACAGGTCAACGACCACCCCTGGCCGCCAACTCCAACTGAACTGCAGTAGGTCCTGTTTCATTTCAGGACCAAACCTGCACTTCACCTGCCAAGCCACACATCCTCACCATACATTCCACACAACCAACTCACACTGGCCTCACAACGGCCAACACAACCACAACACACACGATCCAAAAAGGATCCGAAAACGTGCGACGTTGCACCCTTGGACTTCTTTTGATCTACCCTTAGTTTATTATTGTCTAAACTAGAAGAATTTTATAGTAGAAAGGAAGAATCCCGTAAAGGGAAGACTGGAGAAGAATCTACAAACGAAGAGGTAGTAAAACACAGGATCCCGCTGAGGGGATTTAGGAAAAGCAGTAAAGAAAGGGTCCTAGAAGTGGAAGGCAAAGAAGAATTTACACCGACATTCCCTTGTGGAGGGAATGGATTAGGGAAAGCAGTAAGG
>CM024753.1:194196548-194275341 GCA_014218235.1 Colocasia esculenta
TATTTACCACTTTCTTGTACCTTGCTTGGGTGTTTGTGTTGTGGTACCTCAGTGAAGCAGTACCTATTTCTTTCGTGAGTTACTTTGTAGTTTTGTGGTGGTACATTGTGTACCAACTTTTAGGCTCTCGTGTGTTGTGGAGGTCTTGTGGTTTGACTGCCACTTTTTGTATCCTAACCGTTTTAAGTAGAACTTTGCTTATAATTTATTGTGCATTAGTTTGTGATTATTAATTACGTTACATTTGTGGGTAATAGGCCGACGAGGCTTGTGGCCTAGGCATATTGTGGTTTAGTAGAGCTGTGCTCTGTGGAGGCCGTGTGAGACCTTCCACTTGTTAAGTTTTACTCTTCTTGGATATGATTCCAATTATAGTTTTAGTGTGTTATGAATGGCTTCGTGGTAGCCAATTCCGTTACCTTGTGTTAATTTTCGATGTAGTGTGGTTGGAGTATAAGGACCAACTCTTGTTAGAAGTCCTGTTACTCAAGTGGTTTAGGTTTGCCTATAAAGCTTGTAGTCTGGACAGTACTTTGCCTGTATGGTTAGCTTAGGCAACTAGTTGTCATGGCAGTGTGCCAGTGAGATGTGGTTTAGGCACTTAGTAGTTGGGCTGACTAATGATAATATGTTAGTCTGTAGTCCTACTTTTCTTCTGAGGAGTTATGTCTATTATCATAAGCATGTTTAATTATTATTATTGATAATGATGTGAGCATGAAATGGTTTGGCTGATTTTTGTTGCCAGTGAGACCCATTGGGGTCGAGGTGTCTTGTGGTTACGGTGTGGTTTTGGGTACCCCTACTGAGCCAGTGACTTGTTGAGGCTCACTCCCCTACAGTTCTTTTCAGGGCTTACCGTGTGTTGGCTTGCGGCGGAGTTGTGACAGACGGTTACCACCAGTAGTTGTTTAGTAGGTAGTGTTGTGTGAGGTGCTCCCTAGGGGTATGCCCCAGGTGTGTCTTTTATGGACATTTATTAATGTAATGGACAGTTTGTAAATTGTGAAAGATATGAGCACATGTACTTTCTTGTGTCTTATATTCTTGTGGTTTGCTTTTTGTACTCTTACTGGACACGTGTGTGAGATATCCCTTGTGACACTTTGGTGCGTTCGCGGGAGGGGATATGGTTATGAGCCTTAATGGGCATAAATACCTGGTCGTTACAGCTAATGTCTAATCAAAGATAGGAACATAATAAAATAACTGAAAGGGAAATATGCACATGTAATTTTTTTTGTTTTTTTTTGTTTTTGATAAGAAAATAAGGAGAGTGTTAGTATATATACATGGTACCACTAATTTTTTTGGATTTTTTATTTTTCTAATTTTTTGGCTTTTGAAAATAAGGGAGAAAATTTTGGAAAAAAAATATGTACAACGTGAAATATATACATCAAAAGACTCTCTTTTTTTGTTATTTTTGCATTTTTTTTTTTGGATTTTGGACTCTAAGACACATATTCATCACATGTTGCGGTATAGGGTTACACGATCTACTTAACCACAGAGGCCAAGAGTAAGGAGGACGTGCATGGAACTTTGATGTTAGGCATTGCCCCTAGCCTTTTGATGTTTTCCACTATGGGAGGTCTTATACAATCAAATTGCCCCTAGAGGGGGAAATGGGAAGAAGGGTGTAGAAAGTCATGTAGGGCTTTGTTCAAACTACTTTTATTCCGAACCGACATCTCATATAAATAGACTTGGTTAACCATTGTTTTCAGGAGAATTTTTCATTTCTTATTTCATTTCTGATTTATGGGGTGGAGGCACGTACTTTTTGCTACCTCCTTGAGTTTGTCAGCCTTTTTCCGGGTACGTACTTTTTACTACCCTTTTTTGACCTTTTGGCTTTTCTTTTCCCCTTCTTGAGGCTTGATTTGACATTTTGCCCCTTACTTTTATTAGTTGCCCCTATTTTATGGTGACCTTGTCCTTTTAAATGAGAGTGGGTGGTCCCCTACTCGTAGTTTGTCCCACTTCTAGACACGACCGAGTGGGAAAAGAATAGGGGAAACATATTGATCGGATGAGACCGTCCGAGTGTACTTGCGATTTTCCAGTTAGGGGTAGTACTCCAACATCGTGAGGTGTGTGAATAAATCTTCCTTACTAATGACCAATGGAAAAAGTAGGAAAAGTAGACCCACACCTTACACAGTGATGAATGACCGACTTGATGGACTGACTGACTGACTATGGGTAGAATTTCTTGAGGTAGACTGCATTCCAAGGGTGCGTTAGCTCAACTCCCTCGGCATCCACTAACCTATAAGCGTTCCCTGAGTATGTTTCTTTGACAACGAATGGCCCCTCCCAATTTTCTTGCAATTTGCTCCTGGGACCTGGTGCCTTTATGATTTTGCGTTTTAGGACCAATTCACCTACTTCGAATTTTCTCTCAAGAACTCTTTTGGCATAAAAACGTGCAATTCTCTTACGATAGACTTGTGCATGGTCAGCCGCTATCATTCGTCTTTCATCTAAGCGTTCAAGTTGTGCCAACAAGGCTTCCCGACGTTGATCAGGATCAAGTTCAGAATCCAATTGAACTCTAAGCGAAGGGATGAAGATCTCATATGGGAGTATCGCATCCGATCCGTATGTCAAAGCGTAGGGGGTTTGCCCCGTAGGAGTGCGGACGGAGGTGCGATAAGCCCAAAGAGCTTCAACCAAGCGATCTGGCCAGTCAGCATTGTTGTGAGATTTGCATGTTTTCTTTATGATTTTAATGAGAGTTTTGTTAGTAGCTTCAGCTTGTCCATTACCTTGTGGATAATATGGTGATGAATGATGCAAGTTAATGCCATATTTACCACACATGTCGCGAAGCTTCTGTGAAGTGAATTGCGGTCCGTTGTCGGTGACGATGTCCCAAGGCACGCCAAATCTTGCAAGGATGTTGCGCTTGATGAACTTGACGACTGTTGAAGCTTTGACTTCTATGAACGCTTCTGCTTCAGCCCACTTCGTGAAGTACTCCGTGGCGGTCAGAATGAAGGACTTCTTACGGATTTCTCCAGTTCTGTCCGCAAGAGGACCGACCACGTCAAATGCCCACATGGCGAAAGGCCATGGAGCGATAGAGGGTGAAGAGAAGAGGAAGGAGCATGAATTGTCACCGTGCAATTGGCATTTAGCACGTGACGGACAAAATGGCGACAGTCCTCTTCCATGGTGGGCCAATAATAGTGTCTTAGCAACTTTTGGGCAATTGCTCTACCGTTAACATGGCCACCACATTCACTAGAGTGAGCGGCTTCAACAACATCTTGAGACTCGATTCATCAAGGCAACGGAGATAGACCCCGCTGAGAGACTTTTTGTAGAGAATGCCACCTATGATTTGTAACGCTCCGAGACGCGATGAATTGCCCGTCTATCGGCAGAGGTGGCATAATCAGGGAAGGATCCATCTTTGAGAAAGTTTTCGATGTCAAAATACCAAGGATGGCCATCTTCAGGGTCAATTTCTGGCTCTTTGGAAAGCGCATGGACCCGAAGGGATGGAGGAGGATGCACGAGCTGAGAGAACCACGGATCGACATGGGAAGGGACTCTTAACCTCTGAACAGAGACGGTTTCAGACGACTTTCCCAAAGGAATGGGAATGGAAGACGCGAGGGAAGCAAGGGAATCCGCTAGGATATTTTGGGCCCTAGGAGTGTGAACTAAGGTGAGCTTCCTAAACTGCCGGACTACTTTCCCTACCAACTCTTGGTATGGTTTCAGCTTGGGGTCCCGGGTCTGGTACTTGCTAAGAGATTGCCGGAGTATTAACTGCGAATCTCCAATAATCCTTAACTCCTTGACTCCGAGCAATAAAGCCATTTTCAGCCCGACTAGGAGAGCCTCGTACTCAGCCACATTGTTCGTGGCTCGGAAGGTTAATTGGCAAGCGTGCGGAATGACTACCCCTTCCGGAGAGAGGAGGATTGCCCCTATCCCACACCCTTTAGAATTGAGCACCCCATCGAAGTAAAGCACCCACGAAGGTTCACCATCGATAATGGCTCCTAACTCTTCATCGGGAAAGCTTTCATCAACGGGGGAGTATAAAGGTAAGGGGTGGTGGGCCAAATGCTCAGCTATGGCATGCCCCTTGATTGACTTTTGGATAACATAGGTGATATCAAATTGATTGAGAAAACTTTGCCATCTCATCAACCGCTCAGTCAGGGCGGGCTTCTCGAGCAAGTACCGAATAGGATCCATACGCGCAAAAGTTTCACTTCATGAGCCAAAATAGTGCTTCAACTTCTGGGCAACCCAGGACGGCCCGCGCACGTTCTTTCCATGGCGGTGTACTTCTTTTCAGCCTCATTGAATAACTTGGATAAATAGTACACTGCTCTCTCCTTCTTCTCGTCGTCGTATTGGGCCAAAACCGCTCCAGTGAATCTTCTGTGGTTGACACATAGAGCAGTAAAGGCTGACCCGGGACCGGAGGAGCGAGAACAGGGGGATTAAAGAGATAGCTCTTCAATTCATCAAAGGCCTTCTGACATTTATCGCCCCAATTAAACTTCGCCTATCCTCTAAGCATCTCGTAGAAGGGCTTACAGCGGATTGAATGCTGGGAGATAAATCTCTGAATAAACTGGAGTCTGCCAATTAGCCCTCTGACTTCTCTGATATTCCTAGGAGGAGGCATGTCAATTATTGCTTTGGCCTTGTTAGGATCAATTTCAATTCCCCGCTTACTTACTATGAACCCGAGCAATTTCCCCGAAGAGACACCAAAAACGCATTCTTGGGGTTCATCTTAAGATTGTGCTCTCTAGACCTTTGGAGAACTGCCCGGAGGACCTAGCATGGCCATGTCGAGTCTTTGATTTTACCAAGACATCGTCCACATAGACCTCATGTGCACATGCATCATGTCATGAAAATATGCCATCATAGCCCTTTGATAGGTTGCTCCCGCATTCTTTAATCCGAAGGGCATGACGACATAACAATAAGTCCCCAGGGCGTTGTAAATGAAGTTTCTCCTGGTCTTCCTCCGCCAAGCGAATCTGGTTGTACCCAAAGAAACCATCCATAAATGACAACATTTCGAAGCCGGCAGTATTGTCCACTAGGACATCTATGTGTGGGAGAGGGAAATCGTCCTTTGGGCAAGCACGATTAAGGTCACGGAAATCTATACAGTTCCTAACCTTACCGTCCTTCTTCATTACAGGGACGATATTAGCTACCCACTGTGGATATAGCACAACCCTAATAAATTTGTCTTTGTGCAACTTGTCAACCTCCTCTTTGATCTTGAGTGCAAGCTTAGGATGTAGCCTTCTCAATTTTTGCTTGACGGCCTTTGTGTCGGCTTTTAGGACCAATCGGTGCTCGAACAAAGAGGTATCGAGTCCCGGCATGTCCTCATAAGACCAAGCAAATCCGTCGGAAAATTCTTAAGAATAGCTACCAAGGCTTCTTCTTCTTAAACACTCAAGTTGGCACTAATCAAAACTATCTTCGGGGATTCTTCAGTGCCAAGGTTGACTTCTTAGTGGGCTCGTCAGCAGCCATGGTTGGCTCGTCGAACCTTTTTGTGCCATCCACATAGGAGCTCACTGGGTCCTCTTCTCCTGACCAAGATCTCCCAACTCACCTCCTCATTAAAATCTAGTAGATAGACACCTAAACCGTCATCTTCGGAGTCACCTTCTTCAAAGTCAGACTCGACGAGAGCAGGATCCTTAAGAAATTCTGGCACTAGACTTAACTTAGCACATCTCTTAGCCAAGGCCATGACAAAACGGGCAGGGACTTGTCTACCCTTTTCCTTGCGCACACATGGCTGAGAGGAACTAGACTCTCCTAAACCTAGACCAGACCCTAGACTAGCCTCTAGACCTGACTCTAAACTAGAATCTAGACCACTATTTACATGACTGCTATGTACAAAACTATGTACAGGGGAAGTGCCCCTAGAGGGGCAAGAGGAAGAGGAACTTAGGCTGGAAAGCGTCGGCCCCTGGCCAAGCGGAAGAGGTTCTAGGGAGGAAGGGTGCTCAATGGAGACCTCGAATTTCCAATTTTCAAAATTGGCGTTTTTTTTTTTTTTGGGGAGTCAAGGCCAAGAACCATGAGTTGCTGACTCAAGGTAGCCTCGACTGGCGAGATGAGGGATGGAGAGAGGACAGGAGGAGAAAGAAGGGGATTAGAGGTGGATGGAGGAACTGAATTGTGTGGCGGCACACATCAGTAGAGGGGGATGGAGCTGATGGTGAAGATGGGGAAGAAGGGGGATCAGAGCCAAAGAGGGAGAGGAGGCCAAAATCGTCAGAAATGTCCTCTGTTTGGGCATCCTCTTCTTCTTCTTCATCCTCACTCCCAGAGCAAGGTATTTCTTCAATTATGGGCTCCTTGGTCCCCAACTGGGTTGGCCCCTGGACAAAATGCTCCTTTAAAGTCCAGTTCAGAGGTTGATATGGTATAAACGGGTTCGGATGGACAGGATCTGGGTGGAAACCTAGACCGGCCTTTGGTAACAACCTCCTAATTTCTTGGATGCTCTGGATGTCTCCCTTTTCATCCATGCCTAGCCCGCGGCCATGAACATAGCCGATATTGGCCATACTTCCAACCCTTCCCGGAGGACATGGGACATGGGGTTCTTCAGCAAGCTGGGAAAGGTGGGTAAGTCACAGGGTAAGGGGAGTCAAAGATTGACATGACTGGCTTCTTCCCCTTATCCGGAATGAAAAGGTGCGGCATTGTTCGAGGTAATGGCATTGAGGGTCTCTAGAATGGGAATGCTCTAATTTTGATACCCGCCCATTAAACGAAAATTTGAAGCATTGGTGGGCGGTGGAAGGGACCCCTAAAGTCTGTTCTAGCCAGAGGGACCGAGGATGGCCTTGTAGGCCGGGTCGACATCAAGGACTAGGAACTCGGTGGACATGGTGACAGGTCCGATTCCTAACTTAAGAGCAATTTTGCCTTTGGCAACCCTTTTGGAGTTGTCGTAGGCGGCGATGGTGGAGCAACTCTTCTCCAGATTCTCTTCCCCTAGACCCAACTGCTTAAGGGTCTTCATCGGACAGACATTGATAGATGCCCCGGTGTCGATAAGAGTGGAGTCCACAGAATCCCATTGAGGTTGATGGTGTGAGACAAAGAGGGAGCGAACGACATTCGGGGGTGGCGAGATCCTTATCCAGAAAGAGATTGAGGGTCCTTGGGTGAGGGAGAGAATGGCGCCGGTGACCCACTAGGAGGGAGATCATCATTGACCATAATCTTCTGGAGGAACTGGAGGAGAGTGGATTGATGTGATGGCGACCTCCGAATCAATCTAAAATAGACACCCTCACGGGCGTCTTATCAAGTGTTGGAGAATATCATATTCGGTGCCAGCCGAAGGTGGAGGCCCATTATCCTCCTCATTTGGGATGGCCGCGGAGGCGGAGGAATGATCCGGTTTCGGAGCGTGACATGTACGGCCTCCTGAGACTGCGGGCGGATGAGCTGGAGGGGTCTGGAGGATGGCTCATTGGCAGGAGAAGTGAGGATAGTGGGGTAGGCATCCTGTGGAGGTCGGATGAGCATTAAAGGTCTTTCCTCTAGGATGGCATCTACCGATGTGGAAGGCTCATGAGACTCGGCCGTGGGACACAGGTACCATTCTTCAAAACCTTCTACCCCCCACTGTTGCTCTCTCCTCACAACCCGAGGTCCTAGGTGTACCATGGTATGCACGTTCTCATAGGTTTTAGAGGAGGAGGATTGTTGCTTTGGTGGTTGGGGAGAGGGTTACTGAAAATGCCAAGGTCCTTTTTGGTGTACCTAGACTTTGCTATGGCCACCTTGACATCATCCCAGTTGATTCTACCTTGGTCATTCATATCATAGACCCAGTCACGAAAGGTAAAGCAATTGTTGATGAAGTGACCATGAGTCCTATGGTATGGACAGTACTTGGAGGTGTCTACCTTTGAATTGGTGTTCTCCCTTTGTGGGGGGAGTTGAATTGCATCGCAGGACATGAGGGCAAAGAATAGTCCTCGAGAGTCTCAGGGAGAGGAGGATAATGCGACCTTTTGGGGCCAGGTCAGGTGTAGCCAGCAGGAGGAGGAACGGCAGAGTAAGACTTGGAGGGATAAGATGGGAATTGGTGAGGGTTGGAAGAAGTGGATGGAGGATTGGAGGATTTGATCGGAGGCCTCAATGGCTGACTGCAAGTGTTGACGGACTCATTGACGGTCACCCCCTCGGTGGTGGGTGCCGCGGGAGCCTTATGTCCCTTGGGCTTCCCTTCGAAAAAGTGGGGTAGAGAGGAGTCCTTGATTTGATTTTGGACCACCCTTGCTCGGTTGTAAAGATGCGTGAAGGAGGGGAATTCACTAAGCATCATGATAGATCGGAGCAATCAGGTGGTGTTGGTGACTAGCATGGTTATGGCTTGGGACTCCGGGATGGGTATGTCAGCCCTTGACGCCATAGATCTCCATCGGTTGGCAAAAGTGACAAAGTCTTCATCCGTCTTCATCTTTTCTGCCACCAAGTCGGGAAGTGTAGGGACTTGAGTGGCCATGTAAGAGAAATGGGAGATGAAGCGTTCGGAGACTATGTCAAAGTTAACAAGATCCGATGCGGGCAAAGAGGTAAACCACCTCAAAGCCTCCCCTTCTAACGATTGTTGGAAGAGGTGGACTAAGAGGACCCAATCGTACAGCCACCAATGGGAATCCATAGTGAAGCCAGCAAGATGGAATTGGGGATCGGAGGTCCCGTCATACTTGCGGTACTTTGGGGCCTTGAAACCCGGAGGGAAGTAAGTGTTGGGGAGCTTGCAGTAGTTTTGGAGTGAATGAGGCTTGGAAAGGGACAAAGATTCAGCCAAGAGTTTCCTAATAAGACCTCCATCTCAGACCAGGACATGGATTCGGATTGAGCGGGAGGAGTGGTTTGGACATAGGATGGGTGATGGGTGGAGGAATTGGGGTAGAAGTAGGTAAAGGAGTGGGAGGAATAGGAGTGGAGATAGGGATAGGGGATGCAGGAATTCGGGAAGGGGTGAGAGGCCTAGGAGCGGGCCTAGATGAGGAAGCATGGAAAGGAGAATGGGATGGAGGGGAAGGAGAAGCTGTTGCCCGAATGGTATGCTTGGAAAGCATAGAAATGATATCGTCGGGCGAATAGCGGGACATGAGTTTGGAAAACTCTGGGTCTTCTTGGCATTCTGGGCGTGAGTGGGGTTGACCCTCAAGCTAACTTCCTCATTGTCGGCTTGGGAGATGATTGAACCGACTCCTTAGGCTGAAAATCAGTGTTAATCATACCGACAATCTCATCATTGATGTTATCATCATACTCAAATGTCGGTTCATTAGCCATATTAATAGGATCCAACCAAGTGTCCATTAGCACACAACCTATGGATTTTAAAATGGTTTAAGTTGAAGTGATTACACTGTTTTCAGCAGAGGGATGGATTTCTACCAATCAATGTTATCAAACAACGTCCCCAAAAGTTTTAAAGATTAAGGCTGTGTATTACTTTGACTTGACTTGGCCGGTTCTCTCAAATCTTACTCAAACCCGGATGAGTAGGTGAACTAAACAGGAAGGTGTAAGGTCCTCCTGCCCCGTACCGTGAGGGAATCCACAGAATTTAGGGACTTATAGAGTTTTCTTCAGAGTCAACCCGATTTACCCGAGAGGGAATCCCCGAGTAAAAGGTTGTAAACCGAAGAAGGGCGATCCTAAAAATGTGAGGGGAGGCTAGAAGAGAGGAGGAAGATGACCCCCCAAAGACTGAGGACCGTCAGTGACAACCAGTAAGCAAACAAGAAACAAAATCACAACAAAACAATCAGAAAAACAGGGAAAAGCATGCCACTGTGACACTAAACGTCAATATGGTGGACGCAGAGTTCATGATGAACAGATCAACGGCATGATCGACTGACGCTGAAACAGAGTAGACGACAATCTATGTAGACGCTAACAATAACTCAACGGCAAGAAAGATGGACGCTTACCAGGATAGGCGGCAAGATCGCTTGCCGTCTACCTGGATGCAGACTGAAACCGTGGCAGCACTGCTTGTCCCACCGTGATCGCCAGAAAAGAGGTTGTGGACGATCCATTTCGCCGCCGCCGTTGTCCCCGTGTCGACTGTGGGTGTCTCCGGAGGCTCGCGGACGTCGCTGGTCTCTCGTTGGCGATGATGGGTTGCTGGTTGACCTCGTTGACTCCCCGGTTGACTAGGTGACTGAGGAGGAAACAAAGGAAAACAGAGAGAAAGGGGAGGTTTGTGATCGCCAGGGCCTTACCTGTGCCCAAGGGAGTGTTTTGACCACGTTGTTGTAGCAGCCTCGCACAGCGGGCAGAGATGGGGCTTCAACTTCTCCTCCTTCGGCCGGCCAAAGGAAGAGAGCTCCATGGTCACGTTCACAATGTTCCTGCCACAAACAAAGCTCTATTAGACTCAAATGCAGTGTAGTAAATGTTCAAAATGAAGAGAGGAAAGCCCAAAAGGCGAGTCCCGTACCGGTTGCAGACTTGAGAAGACGGGTGGCCAAATGCTATGACCACCCTTCTTCCTCCGCTTTTGGTTGGGAAACCCCTTTCTAGGTGTGTAGGAAGGTGCCCTACGTGCCTAGAATGTGTGGGAAAGTGTGTGTAGCATGCAAAATGTTAAAATGAGAGGAAAGAAAAGAGAGGAAGAGGAAGGAGATGATCCTCGTTGTTGGCGTTGTTGGCTCCTTGCAGGGCTCCTCCAGCTCCAAAGGAACCCTTCTAGACGTCCCGAATGAAGAGAGAAAGGAGAGGATGAATGGTAGAAGGTAAGGTGCAAGTTTCTCTCTCTTCTCTCAAAGTGGCAGCATAAGGACATCCAGCCTCTCCTCCCTCGCTCAGAGGGCTCAAAGGGAGGTTATATAGACAGTGGAGATCGGGGTTGAGAGCCTTGGATGCTCAAGTGTGAAGAAACACACTTGCACACTTGGCAATCCATGAATTAAAGGTCCAACCAATGGGGAGAGGCCAAGTAGGATTTTTACTGGGTCAATGGGGTGCCTAGGTGGCCCATATACCCGTTGGGAATGGGTACATGCGTTGCATGGCCGAGAGAATGGTGCAAGTGGGCTGGAATCTCGGGGTAGTTGCGCAGACCAGGTAAACCCTGTTGACGTCAAGAGATCAGGCCGCCAACAGCATGCAGACGTCCATGGATGTGGACGCCAACTGTGGTCAACGTCCAGGGTGATTGCCGCCAACCAGTAGTCGGCGGCCATCGATGCTGCCGTCTACATGGTATCCGAGGCTGGTCAACAAATGGTCAAACGATGCTTAATGGGCCAAAAAAGCCTTGCGGGAGATGGGCCAAATCACGCGTCTACAGTGGTGGCACCTGCTCTGGATCTATTAGTGCAAACAGATAGTCAAGAGAAGTAACGAGGTCGCTCATATCGAACCATCTGTTCCACTTTGTTTCAAACTCCCCGATCTTGGCCCTTTTGGACGGTGCTTGATTGTTGGGTGCCCAAAAAACATCACAAGACAAACAATATGCTGGGTCAGATGAGGTGGCTGCCGGCTGTGAATCACCTAGCTGCAAGGGGCCTGGCCTAAAATGTTCATGTAAAGCCCAGGCAAGAGGTTGCAGCGAAGATTGCTTGGACTTTCCTGGCACATAACCCAATCCGACCTTGATTTTCCTTTTAAAAGCTTTGACAATGCATGTTCTGCCTTGCAACTGTACACCCAGCCCCTTGCCTGACTGGTAGCCCATCTGTTTCATCATATGCAGACCTTTCTTGGTAATGATCTTGGTGGGGTCAGCAATTTGAATAGGTGGATTGCTTGGGCCCGGATACTTGCCTAGTATGCCTTACACTGACATCAAGGGCTAGTTACTGGGCCAGATAGCAGGAATGGAATTGTTTGTCATGGCATCGACCTCAACAGTTGTGGGTTTGCTGACAACCTTGATTATATGGCCCTTATATGGAAATTTCAAACATTGGTGGACTGTTGAAATGACAGCACCAAGGGCCTAGACAAAAGGTCTGCCCAGAATAATGCTAAAGCTCGGGTCCATATCAAGAATGTGAAAGTCCATCTCTGTGATAGATGGGCCCAATCCAATATTCAATGTAACGACCCCTCTAGGTGTCCTTCGAGTGTTGTCATAAGCTGTGATGGTGATGACAGGGGGTCGGATTGCCTGAGGTGGAACTCCACAGAGATCTAGTGTATTCGGCGAAACCACATTCACAGACGCTCCGGAATCTATTAAACACCGAGCCACTCGGACGCCATTGATATTCACTGTAAGACACAGTGCGTACCATTGTGACTCAATTGGTGCTAGCTCATTCTCGCGGAACATGA
This sequence comes from Colocasia esculenta, assembly GCA_014218235.1. NCBI lineage: Eukaryota > Viridiplantae > Streptophyta > Magnoliopsida > Alismatales > Araceae > Colocasia > Colocasia esculenta. Next base: position 194,208,900 of record CM024753.1, read on the forward strand.
TAGCCGGATACGAACTTGCCGGGGTAAATACTGTGCTGATCTGGTTAACAGGCAGATCCTCATTAACCATCACCTTTTGGAGGTACTGCAAAAGAGCTTCCTGGTGACTGGGTGACCTCTTAATCAACTCCAGGATGGAAATCCTGGCTGGAGTTCTATCTAGATGTTTCAGCAGGTCATACTGTGTCCCCGGCACTGAATCCTCTGCCTGGATTTCTTCTTCATCTTGAGGGACTGCATGTTCTTGCTGCTGCTGAGGGAAAACTCTGTGGAACATACGCCCACTTCGAAGCACCATGGCTGGCCTTGAAGAATTGTCTGATGCGGACGCCACGGCCAGCTGTGTGGAGGTGGAAGGTTGGTTGGTGAAAATTTGGTGCGGCAGTTGGAAACCTGTCGAACCGCGTGATGTAGTGGTAGTGGTAGCAATGGTAGTGGTGGTGGGGCGGAGAAATGGAGCTTGATGGTTGGGATTTATAAATGGAACAGTGGAAGGCACTTGAGGTGATGGAGGGTTGGATGACACTGATTGTGGAGTGGGAGAGGTTCATAAAAACGGGGCTGATGTATTAACAGGTGGAGGTACAGTGGTGGATGGCTGGGACGTGGACGGTGGATTATTTAAATGGGCGGCAGGAATATAGTTGGGTGGAATGGGTAAAAAGGAAGGTAATGGATTATTGGGAGTAGGCGCGCAAATAAAAGGTGGTAAAATAAAAGGTGGCGGAGTGGCGGAAGTGGATGTAGGAGCTCCTTCCACATGCCTGGGCCGGGTCGAGAAGGCACTGACTTGCTCGTTGGGGGCCTGGTGCTCTGGCAACGGGTTCTGAACTATGTCCATATTGGTCTGTTGTGGCTGCTGCGGTGGCTATTGTTATTGTTGCTGTTGCTGCTGCTGCTACTGCGGCCTCCTGGCCTTCATCTCTATAACATATTTCCTCATCTCCACCCAGTCAATACCTCCAGCTTCATTCAAATTATGAATATAGTCTTTAAAGTGGAAGCACTATTCGAGCGTGTGGCCCGGCCCTTGGTGAAACTCACAATACCGGGTGGTATCAACATTGGGAGGCCATTGTAGCCTCTCCTTAGGCAAAGTAAGTGCGCCGGCAGCCATGAGGGCATAAAAATATCGGGAATGGTTTCTGACAACTGAGGGTAGTGGGTCCTTCTCGGGCCAGGTGGGGGTCAGGGCTGTTGAGGCCCGTAATTACCCGGGAGGAACCTGGGTAAATTGGGGAGGTGGAGCAGGTGGCTGCTGGGGCTGGTACTGCGAAGGGGCAGGCTGATATGGCGGCTGCTGAGGTAGTGGCCATGGATACTGTGGCCGCTGGAGTTGCTGGAATTGGGGTCGCTGAGGTGGCTGACAATAAAAGGCTGCTGGGGTGTGAGGAGAGGAGGTGGCGGTGGTGCCCTGATGTAGGCTGGGTGTTTGGCCTATAAGCTGGGAATTGAGGGCGTTGAACACTGGGGTTGTAAGGTGGATGGTAAGCAGGGGGATTTGGGCCACCCATTGCATTTACTTGCTCGTTATTAATAACCCCCTCGGTAGTGGGCCCGCCGGTAGGGGCAGTAGCCGACTTCTTAAATACTCGGGCCTTAGGCTCGAACATGGCCACTATGGGAGAGTCCTTTAACTGAGTTTGAATGTAACGGGCTCTCTCGTATAACTCTTCCATAGTGGTCAGCTTGTTCATAGCCAATATGTGTCTGAATTGTGGCGTACCATTCGCCGTAATCATCTTGACTTGCTCAGATTCAGACAATGAGTCTTTCAATTTCTCGGCGAGGAGCCTCCATCTGTCAGCGAAGTGTACGAAATCTTCATCGGCCTTCATCTTTTCAGCCATCAGATCAGTAATGGACAGCACCGGGCCTACTCGGTCTCTGTACCTCCGCAGAAATTTTCACTGCACAGCCTCAAAATTCTCCGCATCAGCAGGATCCAGAGAGTAAAACCAGTCCAGTGCGGGCCCATCCAAAGATCGACGGAATAGAAAGGCAAGGGCCCGATTGTCGTCTTTCCAGAATGAAGATTCATACATAAATTCCTTGATGTGTACGAATGGATTGTCGGTGTCGTTGTAACGGCGGTATACCGGCATCTCAGAAGGTGGCAAATGAAAAACAGGCATTGAGGGGAGTGTTAAATCAAAGGAATCGTTCGGTGCAGACACCCTTTTAAGGTCTCGCTCCAGCCTGTTGACTTTTGCGAGAAGAGACTGGGCGAGCTAATCGGGAGATTGTTGGGGTGCACCCGAATGAATTGTAAGAGGGGCATTTGCCAGAGGAGGATATCGAGAAGGATCACTAGCGTGCACAGGACCTTGGGTCGGAACCCGAGGTTGATAGGTGGGTCGTGCCATGTCAATAGGAGCCCGACGTCTATCCTCGGGACTGTGACTGTGGGAATGAATGACTGACTGAGCCCGAGAGGGGGTTGGTGAAATTCGTCTGGTCGGGCCACGAGGGGACTCGATGCGGACTCCCATGCTGGGATAATTAAGGGGATCAGGATTTACAATGGACTTCCCCTTTAGGGCAGCTTGAACCTCCTGGACCTGTGGAGCTTGGAGGTTTTACAGGATGTCCACAAGCTGAGATAAATTAATGGATGCAGAGGGATCATCAGGATCACGCCTCTGCGGAATCTGGGAAAGCTGAGGAGGGAGAGTATCCACCACGTCAATGTGTGGATAAGGCGGGTCGATTGGGAGGTGTTGACCAGAGCCAGCATATAATTCCTCATATACTTCATTCTGAGGCACATTCTCGTACTCGGCCATCAAAAGAGATCGGCCGGAACGAAGTTGCATGTAGGATGTCTCAAGAAGAAAAGTACCAGACAACTACTCAAACAAATTAGGGAGAAGATTATCCAATTTTAAACACACACTTGAAAATGATTACGTGCACTTTAAGGATTTGAAAAGATTAAGGTGGATTCAATTAACAGTGTGTTTCTCTCTTCAGGAAGTGAGCCTAGCAACGGGTAGAGTGACAGCTCCGGGCAGCACTTCTAAGCAATCTCTCCACGCACAAATGGGTACTCTAAACGGGTCACCGAAATAGGTACAACCAGCTCGGTCCGCCGTGAGGGAATCCACGGGGTACGGAGATTTACAGAGGTCCCGATGAGAGTTGTCTAGCCTGATGGGACGGACTGCCCAAAAGAGAGATAATTCTCACCGAGAAGGGTGTGTGGATCGTAGGGAAATGAGGGAAGGAGGTCCCCCGGCCGATGATATGTAACGCAAATAAAGTAAAGGCAGAGAACTGGACGTTCTGAGACAGGTCACAATCACGTCCACTGCAGTGGTCGCCTATTTGAAAATGGCGTCCGTTCTGTCAGTCGCGGATCTGACAGCTCTCACAAGCTGTAAGAGCCGAGGCGACTCCCTCCGGACTCTGTCTCAAAATGCATCAGCTACAGCCACCGCCAATACAAACAAGCACAAAATCGCGTCCACTTGATCCGACGCGAATCAACATAGTAATTAAAACCGTAGAGAATTTTGCAAATAAAAAGACAGCAGAGAATCACGTCAACTGTCCTCGACGCTATTCAACACAGGAACTAGCCCCACGAAAACTTTTGGAAAAATACAAAGCTAAGAGTGAATAGCGTCGGCTGTCCCCGTCGCGATTCAACACAGTAAGCCAGTAAATGAAAAATTTCCAGGCAGTGAACAGGATAGCATGGGTTGGTTCAAATGAAAGGGGGATGGGATAGATTTAACTACTAATCATGCTCTTCTAATCATGCTTAACAAACATGAAAGGAATGTAATGGAAATTTTTATTTTTATGCAACTTTTTATTAAACTATTTTATATGCCTAAAAACATAAAGAAAGATAGTATGAACTGAAGAGGTGACAAAACAATAAAAAAGAGACTAAAAGAATGCCACGTGGGGCGAAACTGGAGTGGCACACGTGGGTGCCATAGGAGGTAACCGAGCCAAAATACAAGAGGGTCCCACCGTGATCGCCAATTTGTAGACTACATTTTCCGCTCCCTTTTTTAGGGGGAGGACGGAGAGCAGAGGTCCACACGGATATCGGGATAAAAAGTGGGATAATACACGGGACAAATTAAAAGATTGAAAAAAGGGCGGTGATAAAAATTAAAACGCCGTGATCGCCAGGTATATCGAGGGTACCAAAAGAGAAAAAGGGCGGGGTACCTTTTTGCCCGTTTAAAATAGCGGGATTTGTGGGGGTGGGTTCTACCTCCTCCTTCCACCGGCCGGCCGGCGAAGGAGATTTGGCTCGTGTCGTTACCTGACAAAAAAGACAACAAAACACGTAAAAGAAGATCAGACTACGCGTGTAGAAAATGAACACAATAAAAGAAAGGCATAGAGGACATTAAAAAGGCGTAAACACACCTTTTGGAGGCGGAAATGAAAACCCCTAAATAAAGCGATACGGAGAATATGCATGTGTGTGCGATGTGATATATGTACTATCTAAAAAGGGAGTGGGAGGCCTAAAAGAAGGGAGAGAGATGGCGAGGAAGCCGATTCTGGACGGGCAAGATGACGGCGCCTCCGCGTGGGGAACGGAACGGGGGATCGTCCAACGCTCCGGAACGTCGCGTACAACACAACGGGACCTTCCAGACGATGGAGATGAAAGTCTGGAAGCGGAGGCGTTGCACGGGCAAAGCTTTGCCGCTCAGAAAATGGGACTCCCTCTAAAACGTCTCTCTCTCTCTCTCTTTTTCCTCTCTCTAAAACCCCGGACTCTCTCTTTCTAAAACCCAAGAAAAAAACTCAAATGAAGCCTCTCCCCTGAAATGGGGTTCTGCGCAAGGCTTTAATGCTGGGAAAAATCACGTCGAAAACAGCCGCCGCAATTAAAAGGGTGAATCGCGTCTACTCGACTCGCCGCGTTTAATAAATCGGCCTAATGTCCCATCACCTTGTCCAAAACGCGATGATTACGGTGCACAACGATATTAACAATCGCGTCGACCCTAATCACCGCGATTTAGAAAGTCAAATTGATTTGACAGGCATGACCGCATTCAGGCCCAAAAGGGCGTCCACTCAAAGCGTCGCGATTAACAACCGCCTGTAATTCTGATGGGAATTAAATGGTGGTTCAAAAAATGCGACGCCCCTGCTGGGAGCGATTCAGACTCTGACATCTGACAATGGTCTGGCGCGTACAGGGCGGCTAAGAATCGCGTCGTACAACCACGACGTGTTTCTTGCTGCGACATGTGCCCTGCCATATGTCAGATCGTGCTCTGGCATGATACCCCGCTTTAAAATAACGGCGGGTGTAGTGGACTCTATTCAGTGTCGGTTATGCAATGCGCTACAAAGGCGGTATTAGAATCGCGTCGGCTCAAACCGTCGCGTTTATAGTGCCACAAAAGGCGTCGACTGTCCTGGACACGATTTCAAACAGTGCCCAAACCCCTTTTCCTGGATTTTTCTATCTTTTCTAAAAAGCTCTAAAATGTAGGAAAAACAGGGAAATTACTTTAAAAAAATAATTAAAGATAGTCACTTTCGAGGTGTTACAGTGCAACTTGAAACTTGTCCAATTTTGGGAAAATTGGCATGTCTACAGATGCCTCGCCTTGGCATTTGCTTTTTAAGGGAGTGAAGCGGAATGACGCGAAATGAGGTGAACAAGGTGGCGTAAATGAACCGAAACAACTGAAAAGCAAATGCCAAGGTGTAATGAGACACGCCCTGTTGCGGCTCATGACTGGAGCTGTTCATCAGTTCACAACAAAGCTGCTCTTTAGAAAAACTCTTGGAGAAAGCTTGATAAATCAAAGACGGGTAAAGCAAAAGAAAAAGACAAAGATCAACTTCCAGCATCGGAGAAGTACCTAATGGACACAGTCTATTAGGTTTCACCATTGGGGGCGTCTGCCCGGCCTCAGGTGGATCTGGGAAGTAAAGTAAATGAAATGACAAGGATCTGAGATCGAGGAATTTTTCTCCAAAAGAAGATCTTCAAACAACAATATGGTGAATTGAGTACTAGACTCGAAGTGGAATGACTCAGGTTGCTTTGGCATTGAAGGACCAAGTGACTATCTTTAATTAACATTTCAAGTAATTTTCCTGTTCTTCCTGTGTGATGCATGCTGGGTGAAAAGAAAGATTAAAGCAAACCAAAATATATGATAATCAAGGATAATATTGTTGTACTGTAGGGGTCAGGACACCGGAAGGAACCGTCGTCCCCCCGCAGTGCAAACGGCCTATCCTTGAAGGCAAGAATTCTCTGGAATTATCCTTATTTTTGGCAGTGAAGGGGGACTCAAACTCCAGATTCATTAGACTCTCAAGGTCCTTGATATGCTCTAGTAAGTATACCGTATAGTAAAATGCACTGTACATAACATCGATGGAGGCTGTCGAGGATATGCGCATTCCTGCAACGTGGCAAACATCTTGAATCCTGTGCTTGCACAAAACACATTAGTTTACAAAAAGCATGACAGTTCAAAATCGCGTCCAGTACACCGGACGCCTTTAACCATGTAAAGAGCAACGACTGCTGTGGACGCGATTTACAGGTGCGAGCCAGAACTCAAAATTTTCACTTTTTCTGCCTCTTTGGATGTAAGGGAGAGCGGGGATGCTTCTAGATATTGGGTGAGTCATCCAAACCCACTTTTCTAACACTTCTTCCAAACCCTTTCACACATCAACCTCCACACATCCTCATCCTCAATCTCTCACTTACTCCTCTCACACTCACTCTTTCTACCCCAAGGCTCTAAGAGGAAGAAAGGAAAGGAGATTGGTGGATTTTTCTATCTTTTCTAAAAAGCTCTAAAATGTAGGAAAAATAGGGAAATTACTTTTAAAAAAATTAATTAAAGACAGTCACTTTCGAGGTGTTACAGTGCAACCTGAAACTTATCCAATTTTGGGAAAATTGGCGTGTCTACAACACCGAGTAATCTGAGAACTTAAGTAAGGTTCAATGTAACAAAGCACTCAAAGGTTGCAAAATAAACTTGGAAAATCTGAGCAAGAAAAGTGATCCAGAAAGAAATAGTCCGGATACAACAGGAAAATGTGAAGATAGGGTAAGTCTAAGGAGATAAAGTGCCACTAGCAAGATAGAATTGCCCATGACAGAAAGATAATGACTAATAGATGGAATCCGTGAAATAAAGCAGTTATGAAATGAAAGAAAGAGAAAGGAGAAGTAGGACAAGTGTAGAATGGAATAGAATGAGATTGTCAGTGTGAAATAAATTGAAAGACAAGTGCAGAGAAAAAGTATCCTTCTTGTTCTGTACACGGTTTTATTTTTTTTTTAAGTGATAGTCTGGCGTGCCGTGGTTTATGTTGAATGTCGAGGACGACATTTCTTTTTAGGTGATAGTAATGTAACGTCGCGCATTTTTCGGATCTTCGTGGGTCCTCGGTTTAGCGTATGGGGTGGTCACACCATGACCAGTGCGACTTGTGTTGTGGTTTCTTATTGGAACCTTACCAGGGTTGGTTATGGATCTGTGTTGGTGTTCAGTGCGCTGGACATCAACAGTGGGTTGGCGTCCAGGTGTGTGACGTCTACTATGTGTTGGCGGCAATGGTGTTGTCGTTAACATGTCTTGGCGTCCATCAATGTGGACGCCTAGTTGTGGCGGTTTTGTTATCAGCGCAGAGGTTAACGTTATCCTGAGGCGCCTATGTTTTTAGGGGCAACCCGAGCCTTCTTCTTTCCCCACCTTCTCCCCTCCTCTTCCCCCACCTGTACCCTTGTGCCTCTTCACTACTTCCGACGCTAGACGGGAGCACGTGGGAAGGTCGTGATGCGTGCAGCAGCAGCAGATCAGGCGAGGAATGGCAGATTGGAGGGCGGTGTTCGGGGGAAGCTACTGGGGTTTCAGCGCGATTTGAGGTTCTTTAGGAGTTTATTTGCGTTTCAGAGGTAGGGACTGGACCCCTTGATTTCTCCTGTTTGACTTGTCATGCTCCGTTTGCATAGACTGTTTGTTAATCATGTTTTCGAGAAAAAGGTTTACCATGCGGGAGATTGGGTGGTTTGATCGATCCAAGTGTTGGATCTTACTTTTCCGGTTTGATTATAGTATACAGATGTAAGGGGAAGTGTTTCCCCTCATTTTTCTATTGTTTATTGGGCTAGATTGCCCGTGTGATCGGCCTGGGGCCGTTCTGTGCGTCCTGTGTGTGTTGAGTACTGAAGATCTCGACGTCAACATTGGTTGACGCTGAGTTCTTCGTTGGGAGATTAATGGCTAGGTTTCTAGCCGTTGATTTTGAGTAAACGGCCAGGTGGTGGCCGCTTACTTAGTATTAACAGAAAGAAACACTATTGTTTATATCCTATGGACGGCAATCGATGCTGCCGCCAACCTGTGCATGTATCAGCACAGTGTGTTTCACGGCGTTCTTGTTGCAAGTATTGCGATGCAATGTGTTTATCGATACTGAACGGTGTATTAACACCTGTGGAGCTCCTTGAGCATAGGGCTTTTGAGGCGAGCTTACCGGCTATGTAGTTTACTAGTTCTTTACGTGTGTGCGTAGAATTCACTACATCCTAGCGCACAAGATTTATGTGAAATATTACGGGGTTTTGAAGTCGTGCATGAGATTTGTGTGTGCATGGCATATCGTACGTTATTGTGTTTATTATATCTTAATTATTGTGTTAGTCCGTGGTGTTGTGGCAGTAAGGTTAACAGTTGAACTTAGCCTTGATTCTTTAGGATCTTTTATAACTTATCCTCGATGGGTAATTAGTAAAGTATAAGTATGGTTATTATGTGAATATCGTGTACTGTGTTTAGTGTGGCAGTGGAGGTCACAAGGTGACCGATGACAGGCTGTAGTGTTATTATTAACATGGTTTAATGTGTGTGATTGTGTAGACTAGCTTGTAAGTCATAAGGTGACTGGAACAAGCTATTCCTAACATATGTACCATGTTTGATAATAGAAAGTGTTTGTGTATATATCGTGGTTTGTGTGCTAGCCGAGTGTGGTGGTCCGGTGCCTATTCTGCAATGCCTCTCTAGTCGGGTACCCCAGGTTCTTTGTGAGCCAGGCACGTGTGTTTGTTGTGCTCGGGATTTGTCCCAGTACAGTGTGGTACCGTTGAGGTCTGTGTCGTCTTCCTGGACACCCTCACTCCTGAGTTTGAGTTGTACGTCCGGCTGAGGGAAAGATGGCAGTGGGACAGTGACTTCCCAGAGTTTTTTTTTAGTCACTTGTAGCACGCTCGTAGTTGGGGGTATGGACACCAGTAGATGTCACTGGTCCCCAGCTAGTCTTGTTTTCCAGTGCCTCACTTTAGGGTGCTCCGGCCAGAGACCCTAGAGGTGCCAGGCATGGACCTGCAGCTGTGTGTCTGCAGGTGTGGGTGGTTGGGTCTCCACGTTGTTTGACTTCTTTCTCGTGGAGCGGCAGTTGGACCTTTCATCCGTGACTGCGAGACTGAGAGGTTGTTCTTGTGTTGTGTTGTCCGGGTTGGATACTGGCCTGATTAGCCAGTAGTCCGCCACCGTGTGGTGGCGTCGTTCCTTTCCGACTCGTGCTTTGCCACTGGCTGTGGTTCGTGAGTTTGTAACTCGTAGTCGAGGTTTGACCCGTTCAAGGTGTGCCCTGGTGTTGGCACAGTTGTGACTGCGATTGTGGCTTGTAGTACGCCGAGTGGTGACACAGTTTTGGTTATGGTTGGTGAGTGTTGACTCACCACAAATGTGGTTTAGCTCGCTATGGTGTGCCCTGTTACGGCACTGGTTTACTTGTGGTTTCTGTGCTAGTACCTTGTGGTGATAGGTACCTGTACCCCATGTGAGTAATGGTTTGTGGGGGTACGTCATATACCAGTCTATTCTGGTATTGACTTGAAATTGTGTTTCGTGAAGGTCAAATGGTGTGACCTTCCACTCGTTGTGTTTTTCCCCTTTTCTCAGATAAGATTCCAATTATGATTTTAATGTGTTATGGATTGGCTTCGTGATAGCCAATCCTGTTATCTTGTGTGTAGCTTTCAACATAGTGTGGTTTGGAGTATAAAGGACCAGCTTTTAGTTAGCAGTCCTATACCTACGTACTTGAGACTTGCCTATAAAGCTTATAGAGATTTGCCTGTACGGCTTATAGCTTAATTGATTGGTTGTGACTATGGTTTGCCTGTGAGGCTTGAGGCCTAGGCGTTTTAGTTGTTGTGTGGACTAGTGGTATGAAACTAGTCCTGTTGTTTCTTCTTACCTTCCGAGGTTATGTTTGATTAAGGTATTTATATTTAGTTGCGATTTAAGTACAATTGTTGTGAGCATGAAATGGTTTGACTATATGAGTGGCCAATGAGACCCTTTGAGGTTGAGGTCTCTTCTGTTTACTAGTTGTGGTTCTTGGGTGATCCCTACTGAGCCTATGACTTGTTAAGGCTCACTCCCCTATAGTTCTTTTTAGGGCTTGCCGTGTGTTTGGCTTGCAACGACGTTCTAGGAGACTCGTACCACCAGTAGTAGTGTAGTAGTTAGTGTTGTGTGAGCTTGTGCTCCCTCGGGGTATGCCCCAGGTAGTTGTACTCTTTTTAATTTGACATGTATTAATGTAATGGGACAGTTGTACAAATATGTGAATAGATATAAGCACATGTACTTTCTTGTGTTTTATACTGTGTAGTTGTCTTTTATATTCTTCCTGGACACGTGTATGAGATATCCTTTGCGAGACTTTGGTCCGTTCGCGGGAGGCGGATCTGGATATGGAACCTTATTGGGCATAAGTACCCCGGTCCATCACACTAACCCCCCTTAAGTCAAGTTCAAGGTTTGAAACCCACCTTTGCCACGGTGTTTTGACAGTTTACTATTTTGACAAAAAATTCTTTTGAAGGAGGCCAGTTTCGAACCCGTGCCAACACAGAAATGTTCCCGCCCAAGCGCTAACCAACTGTGCTATGTTTTGTTTGAGTAAATAATATACATATTATATATATATAATCGGTTTATTCGGTTTCAGAAAATGAAACTGAACTAAACTGCATAGGGACCCAAACCGAACCGAACCAGTCGATTCGGTTCGATTTTTTGGTTTGAACCGATTTTTGAATAGCCCTATCCACAAGTGTGTTTCTTCATATTTGAGCATCCAAGCTGCCAACTCCACCGCTCTCTATCCATATAAGTCACTCTGGACCCTCTTGGACTAGGGGGGAGAAGGCTGGATGGATTTGTGTTTCATTGCTTCAAGAGAGGAGAGAGAAAGTTACCATAGGGAGAAGGAGCCTTTGCCTATTCTCTCCTTCCATTCTCTCTAAATCATCCACATCCAGAAGACTTCAGCACAACATAGAAAAGTCTCTAAGGCAACTGGAAGGCTTTGCAACGCCATCAAACAAAGAAGCAATCCCACTCCTCTCCCTTCTTTTACTCCTTTTCTTTGAGTCATATCTTGCATGCTAACCATGTTTTACCCACACTTAGCACATAAGCCACCCCCTTACACACTCCTAAAGGGGCTTTCAATCAAAAACAAGGGGGAAGAAGGGTGGCCATAACGTTTGGCCACCCTCTTCTCAAGTCTAAAATCGATACGAGACTCCCCTTTTATGTATGTCTCTCTATCTGTCTGAACATTTGTTGCACTTCTTAGTGTCTAATAGAGTCTCCTTTCCTGCAAGCAAGCATTCCATGAAGTAGTGGAGCTCCTTCTCTTTGGCCAATCGAGGAGAGAGAAGTCAAAGGTCCTATGGTGTAACATCCCGAGTTCTAGTTGTCCTTGGTGTTGATCATGGGATTGCGATGGATAGAGGTGTTGCGTTCTAAAAGCGACGCTATTCGTGTCGCCTTCTGGTTGAGAAGGTGACGGCTCCGGTTTCACGTTCTTGTGGTCTGTGTGTGGTTGGTGTGCCACGTGTCCGTGCTCATGTGTGTGAAGGTGACGTGCCAGTTGTCACGTTCACTTGAGGCACGTGTAGGTGTGACACTTGGTCTAGAGGTTGTCTGCCTGTCATAAGGTCTATCAGAATTTTTGAGAAGACAACATGGTGCCTGTCACATTTTGTTGAGAACACGATGCCCTTCTGGTCACAACCTCAATTCCGAGGCCTTAAGGCATGCAAGCTCCTCTTTCTTCCACTTGCTTCCTCCTTCTCCTTTCCCTTCTCCTCTCCATGGTGGGAGAGCTCCCTTGTCACGTCCCGTCATTTAATATCACTAGAAATGCCGGAACGTGAACGCATGAGGAATCAAGAGTAAACTTTGAACTATTTGAGCAGAAGAATGCTCAGATTTTACTAAATAAAAATAATTATTCATTGACAGTCTACAGGTATTACATGACTCTCCATTTACAATTCAAACTTAAATGCTATAAAGGTTGGTTTCTCAGCCCACAAATCCTGATGTCCCGCCTTCTAAAACCGTAGATACCTGAAAGAAATAGGATTTGATGAGCTAACTAGCCCAGTAGGATTCAAATTCTTAAATCAAAAGGATTTAGCTATATAATGATCAAGGAAAAAGACTAGACTGATATCACAGAAGAACATGTAAGCATTATATCATGGCAGTTAAAGTGGGGCAGTAGTACTGTAATACAAACATGCTCCGGAATTCACAATGAATCTCATAATTTGGCTCACATATTTGTTCACATAGGATAGGTAACATGATGACCATAATCAGACAGTATTTGATGCGATGCCAAACATCCAGTTGCCCTTTATCATTCCGTACGGTCAGAAAATGAATTCGGGTGCTCCTCCCAGGACTGGACCAGCCCTATTTGCACAGTAGTTGTCCTTTATCATTCCGTACGGTCAAAAAATGAATTCGGGTGCTCCTCCCAGGACTGGACCAGCCCTATTTGCACAGGCATATCAGTCAGGTGGGATCCAAGGACCCAATAAATGTCATCATCATCAATTAATCATATCTCACATGATGTTCAAGCATTTGAACTATCAAGACATCAAGTTACATGAACTCAATTACCGAATACAGGAGAATGGACTCAACAGAGTGCCATTCGTAGTTAACAACTTCAAGGATAACTCAAGGGTGAGTAAGGTACACCAAGAGGGTAATCTTTACAATGGAACGACAGTAAACACTAAGGCAATTAGGGGGGGTAACTTGGTAGGCTAATATGGTGAAGTTTAAGCAAGAGTTTTATCATAAAAAGTTGCTGAAATACAAGGCAGGACAAGTGCTGTCGACAGCCAGGAAGGGGCTGTCGACAGATGGCAGCAGACAGAGCTCAGCTTTGCTGGCTCTGTGGGTATCTGTCGATAGCAACAAGAGGGCTGTCGATAGATACACACAGTCCCAGTTATTCCTGAGTTCAGGAAGGCTGGCCTGTCGACAGCTGTGTGCTGCCTGTCGACAGCCGCCTGTTCTTCACTCATAAGGGACTTTGAATTCACTCTAAACACTCTAACCATGGAACCTATGAATCAAAACATGATGTATATCAAATAGAAGAACCTATTCATAGTCTCTATAGCGAGTATATATACTAAACAAACAAGATGGAACTTAAGCGATGCAATCCATACTTGTCTAACTAGAAGTGAACATGACAAGGTACTGAAAGTATGGTCATGATAATCAGAGTTTGTTGGAAAGATTCCTAGAAAGTGGACATTCTATCTCAAGGTATTTAAATATCTAAATCAAGTCTTGAAGTACCAAACAACTAAACAGAGGTACTTACATTGTTCTAAAGATATTAAGACTTCTACATAACACTATAGCATGAACAAGGATCAAGGTAGAGGAAGAAGATAGGAATCGATTTCTAAAATAGAACCAAGTTGTTCCTTTCCCAACAAAGATAATTCTATCATGACTGAAAGGAAAACAGAGAATCAAAGGTATAACAACTTATCCGTTCAACACGAATTCCTTGTTACATATGAAGAACCGAATTGAACCAGAGGGAGATGAATCCTATACATGGATGGCTAGGAACCTACTACCACAAGATACTGGAAGAAGATCCTTTCCAAACGGGGATTATGCGAACTCAAAGAGTAGCTTCTACAGCAACACAAGACATACATATAGTGCTAGAGGTGTTCATGACACTAGAGCATAAGCTGGAACATCTAAACAATAGGTTCTAAAGCATGTCCAAGAACGTGAGTTAGAGGAGAAGGAAAGAGAATCGAATCCTACCTGATTTTGAATTCTTCCTTTGGTATAAAAATCCACAATCCACCACGTATAGTAGATGGAAAGATGGCCACAAGCAAAGGAGGAAGTCGTTGAAGCAGTAACAATTACTAAAGTTTGCTTCACTGGCTTCCCAACTACACCCAGCTGCAGCTCCAACAGTATCTCGAACAGGACCAAGAGATGCACAAAGTGTAAACTAACCACTCCAGCTACACACCCATACTAAAGTCTCGTGAATCACAGCAGCAGCATAACAGGGAAGGAGTTAGAAAGATGGGTACGAAGAATGAGGGGGTGTATTTGTAGCCAATTGGTCATTTCATGCATGACGGCATGTATGCTTCCAAGTGTTGGGGTAAAACCCCATTTAACCACCCACAGCCACCTATCTCATGCACACAATCACACACCCACACATCAGCCATCAACGTGTAAGGACCTTAACCTACCATGACATGGGCTTGCGTAGCCCAGGATACGTCAGCAAGAAAAACTCCTAAAAATCCTTCCCGTAATTAGGCCATAATTCAGCTGGTCCGATAATCCTTGCGTAAATGTATTCAAACGACGTCCATTTGTGTTGAAATTTTAGTCATAGGCTAATGTAACTGTTTTACAAATTATGGTGATTTTAGTTTAATTTTGAGAATTTATTTTACAGTAGGTGAAAAATCACCCAGAAAATAGTCGCGTTGACTTAATCCCGAAATTCGTATGCCGAAAAATTCGGATATTTACATTTCTGATATCTCCACATTTTTCTGAAAATTATAGTATTCTCAGATTTTATTTTCGTTATAGTTTTTCAGTGTCGCCCTGTGGGAGCACGCACGTCCGAGTACGACATTAGAGAAACGTTCATTAATGCTAAACATTTCCAAATATCAATTAATTCAACCTAAGAATAATGGTTAAGTCTAAGAACCTTATTTTTCAAGTTTCTCAACTAAATAAAAAAATTCGGGGGTGGTACATCCCTCTTCCCCCTTCTCAGGCGTTTGGCTTGGCGGAGGTGCCAGCGTGCGTGTGGATCATTGGAGCGGTGTGAAGCGAGGAGGAGGCAGCCAATCCGACGTGAAGGGCCCTAACAGGTCTGGCTCTTCAATTTCATGTAGGGATCTCCATTCTCTCTTTCTTGTTAGTGTGGATAGAGCTTGGTTTTGAGTCGTCCTTTCCGTGCTCATTTGGTTCTTCAGTGTTTTGCACGGATAGACATTTTCGGTGGTGCTCCTTTCTTTGTGTTGCAGTTGGTTAGTGTTGTTGGGCTTTGGAGGAGAAGTGCCCCTAGATAGGCGAGAGTTGGAGTTTAGGCTGAAGAGAGTCAGCCCCTGGCCGATCGGAGGAGACTCTATAGAGGAAGGATGCTCGATGGAGACATCACATTCCCACCTTTGAAAATTAGCAATTTTTTTTTTGGAGTCAAGGCTTAGAACCATGAGTTGTTGACTCGAGGTTGCCCTAACTGGCCAGGTGAGTAATGGAGGGAGGATAGGTTGGGAAAGAAGGGGGAGAGAAGTGACTGAAGAAGGAAACTCGTGTGTCAAGAAAACTTTAGCTGAGGGAGAAGATGAAGGAGATGGGGATGGAGATGGGAGGTTAGAACCAAAGAGTGAGAGAAGGCCAAAGTCCTTACAGACCTCCTCAAGTTTAGTAGCTTCCTCTTTTTCCTCACTCTTTGACTCAGATAGTTCTTCCACGACAGGCTCCCTTGTTCCCGATTGGATGGGTCCCCGAATGAAATGTTCTTTCAGGGTCTAGGTTAGAGGTGTATAGGGTATGAATGGATCCGGATGAATAGGGTCGGGATGAAATCCCAGACCAGCCCTAGCTAACAACCTCATCACTTGGACACTACTAATAGGACCCTGTCTATCTCTACCCAACCCTCGGCCATGGATATAACCGATCTTCGCCATCACCTCCCAACCTTTCCCTTGAGGACATGTGACGGTCTCAAACTCATCATCTAAGAAGGAATGTTGGTTCAAATCAAGGGGAGATGGAAGATCGATGATGGACATGATGGGTTTCTTCCCCTTGTTTGGAATGAATAGGTGCAGCATCTGCTCCGATGTGATGGAGTTGAGGGTTTCCACAGTAGGGATGCTCTTGATTTTAATAACCCTCCCATTGAAAGGAAACTTGAATCATTGATGGGCGGTGGAAGGGACCCCTAGAGTTTGCTCTAACCAAGGACGGCCGAGAATGGCCTTATAGGCCGAGTCGACGTCTAAGACTAGGAACTCCGAAGATATAGTAACCGGTCCTATTTACAATTGAAGAGCAATTTTTCCTTTGGCAACCCTCTTGGAATTTTCATAGGCAGTGATGGTGGAGCAGATCTTCTCCAGATTGTCTTCCCCTAAACCCAACTATTTGAGAGTCTTCATCGGGCAAACATTGATGGATGCCCCTGTGTCGATAAGAGTGGAATCCACTGAAACCCCATTAAGGGTGACAGTTAGATAGAGAGGAAGTGAACAACACTCGGGGGCTGCAAGATCTTTTTCCGAGAAGGAGATGGAGGGTCCTTGGTGCAATCACGGGGATTGTGCCCCCCCTCAACACAAACATGTACTAAAACTAGTGGTATAGAAAGTAGGAATGTGATCGCCACCTAGTAAGTTGCCTAACGAGTAGAAAATGACATGGGCTAACTTAACTAGGAAATGGAAAGAGAAAGGAAGTGGACCAGGTGTCGTGGCGGTCTTACTTGCCGCGAAGATGCTGGTAACGCGTCGCTGCCGCCTGACCGGTCTCTTGTCGCGTCGTCCTCCGCTGTCGCGTTCTCTGTGTGTGGGAGATGTCATGTGTGGACCTTCTTCCCATCCTCCATCCGGCTGGAGAACAAGAGCCGCTCGTGGATCTTCACTTGGCTGCCTACCAGAACAACGAAAACAAGAAATAAAACCCTGTTAGACTATGTTAAGTGTTGTAGCTATTCTTAAATGAAAGAAAGATGTGGAGCATGGAGGGAACGGACCTAGGGGGTGGTTTTTAAACCCCTTGGGTAGTAGGAAAATGTGGGGAGGAATATGCATGGGGAGAAATCATGGAAGAGGAGAAGGAGGAATCCTAACTCATGTATACATGTGTAAAACGTGGAAAAGAAAGTAAAAATCAAAACTAAACAGATACTGCCCCATTTTATGTGATTCCAGTTGGAGGTCGGAGAGGAGGATGTCATGAACAACTTTCATGAAGACATCTTGAAGAGATCTAGCCTGGTTTGGGCTGTGTAAGAGACGATAATCCCGCATGTGCAGATATTGATATGACAGAGAAAGTGAAGATCAATCTGCTGTAACTTTTCGCACAAGCCACCAATTGACGTGATTCCACTTCGAGGTTGAAGAGGGCTCTGTTGGGAGAAACATTGATGAGGAAACTTCAAAGAGATCTGGCCTGGTTCAATCTCCACAAGCCGTCCAAGCACTGCCGGTCCTAGAGGCGATATGAGAGAGAAAGAGGAGAGAGAAAGAAGGAAAACGGGAAGAACAGTTTCTCCTCTGCCCTGGGGACGATGGGACCTCCTGGGTAGAGCTCTAGGGACTTCTCCTCATGGTGGTAGCCTTCCTCTATCCCCTAGAGAGTCCTAGGATGTGTTTTAGACAGAGATAGAGTCCAATCCCGAGTTAGAGAGAGAGTCCATGTTGTGGGAGAGTTTGAGAGTCTATCTAGAGTTTGGATGGGCTTGGGGGCTCCCTAAGGATGAGGATAAGAGGTTTGGGTCGTAATCCAACTCAAAGAGACTTTAGATAGGCTCTAGGATGGAAGGATAAGCCAAAAATCATGTAAAAACGTGTTTATGTGCATGGCGTTGTCGCGTCGGATCGTGGGGCCGCGTTCTTGTCGCGACCATGAACCAGGTCGCGACTATAAGACAGTCCGCGTAGGTCCCACGACATAGGCCATAACTCCCTCCACAGACATCGGATTGATAAGCCGTTTGTTGCGTTGGATTCTAGACTTAGAGAGATACAAAATTATAGTATGATATGCTAAATTTGGATTAGAAATGAGGAAGTTATGAGCTCTCAAAGTGAAGACATGTTCACAAGATTGGGCAGATTGCACAGTTTTGATGTTTCAAGTGGATCTGGCCATGGGCTTGAGAATAGGCTTGAAATTAAGGGTAAATGGGCTCATAATGGGCTAGAGAAGGACTCCAAAGTGATGATCAATTTGGGACATCAATGATATGAACAAGAAATGTGCTCAACTTATAGGCCGAAAATGGGTGTCTACAGATTTCCCCTTCTTGATGCCCACTTTGCAAGGGAGCGAAGCGGAAAGAGAGCGAAGTGTAATGAAATGTAATGGAGCGAGAATGAAGACGAGTGGACTGAAAAATGGGCATCAAGGTAAAGAGACACCCGTCACAACCAATAAGCGATAGAAATTCTCTGGAAGACTCTAAACTAACCTCAGGAAAGAGCGAGCACGGACGGCTTCTGTCTGGAACGACAAAAAGGAAAGCAAAAGAAGGATGATCAACCTCTTGATTAAGAGGTACCCTAGCCGATTGGCCTGCAAGTTTTATCTTGGGAGGACATGTGCGTGCCATGCGGGTCACGATGACTGAAGGCCTGGGAGCGGTTCACAACCAAGACGGATCAGGGGGATATTTAAGCTGATTTAGATGAATGGAGGGAGTAAATTCCAGACAGAAGTCGTACTAGCCAATTGGACCAAGGGACTAGTTCAAAGAAGACCTTTAAATTGTGAGTGGAATAGGATTTCTTGTTCAAGAAACTTAAGCATGATTGATCATCACCAGGGAAGCAACCTTTGACAAATCATGAGGCATGAAGCTCAAAGTCCTACATGATGCATGCTGGGCTAAAATAAAAGAAATTATCAAATCAATTATGCAAAGAAAGGAGAAAATAGAAAATACTCAAGGATAATATTGCTAAGATGAATAAGAATGGGTCAAGAAACTACCTGCAACCGTAGTGTAAGCCTGAATCCATCGTTCTCAAACTTATTTAACTCAACGGCCTATCCAGCGATTAGCAATGTGCACCTAGATTATCACTATTTGGTAAAGGGGAACTCAGATCCCATAGCACATTGAGAACCAACCGGTCCTTGAGATAATATAGTAACGTACATAACATATAGTAATGCAAGGGAGAAAGGTTAGGGATACTTACCTAAACTTACCTGTGGAGAGCAGAACTCGCCATTTTTTTGGGTTTTGCTTTTCCTGATTTTTTTTGTCCTTTTTGTGTAAATGAAGCAATAAACAAAGCACTAAACAAGCTAACAACAACAAGCATAAACAGCTCAGTCACCCACATGATTGAAACAAAGCACTGAAGAACAGGTAGGTTCACACATAGAGAGTCCTCTCATGGAGCCATTGAGGGAGAATATGTATGGGACTTGGGAAGGACTTGATGGAATAATGAGTTTGAAATTCAAATCATGGGTGGAACTGAGGAGGAGAGACAGATCGTAAAGATGATGTGAGCAAGACTCAGACAAAAGTAATGAAGAAATGTGGAGATTCGAGCGATCAATGCTTGGGAGCCAATGTACCTGCACACTTAGCATATATGATTAGATCTGCTCATTTTTGTTATTTTTAGTTTGAAAGCATCTAATTTTTTTGGAGTTTTGAAATTATATGATTTTTTTATATTTTTGGCAATATCTGATTTTTTTTAGATTTTTGAAAATATTTGATTTTTTTATTTTTAGCAATATTTGATTTTTTTGGGATTTTTTTGAATAACGCCTAAAGCCGACGTTAGCCCTTCTTAAAAAGACACATGAGACGGAAGGTACTCACCCTTGCTACTACAGCACTAAAGCAAGATCAAACTACTGGTAAGGGGTCCCCATTCATTCCCCTTTCATTAAAGACCACCAAAAGGTCGGATGTGCATTAAGATGGTGGCGTCCTGTAGATGGTTGCCCCTGGCTCACGGTGCCGCTACAAAGGCCATATCTGGGAGATGGTCCAGCCTTATAGGAAGAAAGAGAAGAAAGCTTGGGGATAAGTCTAGTGTAAGCTTTAAAGGACAAGTTAGGCTTAGCTTCCTTCCACGACATACCTCTTAGAAATTCAATCTATTGAGGAGGGACTTTTGGTCACTTTATTGTGCTTGTTTCTTGTTTAGGGCATGCGTACGAACGGGCTCAAGGGTGTCCCACGGGGAACTATACTGCCACTTTTTTCCATGCCCTTATTCCTTGATTTTCTTTCATTTGTTCTTCCTCTCACTTTTATTTGGCTTTTCTTTTGCAGGCTTGATTGACCATCCCTATTTGAGATTTCCTCTCATTGAGATGTGCTTAGGTTGGTTGCCTCACCTAAATAGTCTTTCTGCCTTTACACTTCGACTGAGTGAAGAAGAGAACCGCTTTTGCACCACCTAGGTATGGCCTAAATAGAAGTGATGTTTGATAGAGGAGCCGACTAAGGTTGCCATGTGAGTGTGTGATGATCATTGCTTAAGGTGACCTTTAATGACAGGGAATGAACGTCGGTTCCCTATGAACGTCGGTTCCCTAGCGCGGAGCAATCTCTAGCCTGAGTGCTACAGAAGCAAAAAAAAAAAAAAAAAACCTAAGACTGACTCGACCACTCTAGTTGTGAACTGAGATGACTCTCTTTAATTTGATGTTCTTTGTGATGAAACAAAATTTACATGATTATTTGGTGAGCAACACGACCCCTTTATTGAAAGAGCGACCTGCATTAGTCTTTGAACTTTGATTTTGGTTGATTTTAATTAGCTCATTTGCAAGAAACCATGGAAAATAGGGATCAGCAAAAAAATATGAGTCAACTCAACACAAACAAGAGGGAGGCAAAACTCTATGAATATGAGAGGATAAGAACCTTTCAACAAAAGAATTTACAAAGAAGGGAAAGAATGTTAGTGAGGACTAAAGCCTCGAAAACAGTGAGAGAAAGGGTCAGGACCCCGAGTAGGTAGTGAGGGAGGAATCGGGTCAGGCCCGAGATCAGGAGGAGTCGGAGGAATGAATTTTAGGATAGAGGGTGGAGGATCTGGAGGATCAGAAGGGGAAGTGGAAGGAAGGGAATCAGGACCAAGATTGGATGTCCCTAAAGGATGTAGGCCCGACCTACAATCAGGAGGCTCGGGTGAAAGAGCAAAAGGGGAATCCTGAGCACTAGGAAGAAAGTCGGGTGACCCAGATGGATATGGAGAGAAAACCTGGGAACCTCGAGGGTGATCGGGTGGCTCAGGAGGAAGAGATAAGTGAGGGTCCAAAGACCCTAAAGGGGTAGGAGGGGAATAATGCGGCACCAGTCCAGAATTGGGAGATCGGGCGCCTCCTCTGGGAACCAGATTGACCAAAATGAGTAGTATTGAAAGATCAAGGTCAGGAGATGACAAGATAGGGAGATCGATATTTTTCTTGAAGAATTTCAATCTTGATCTCAGCCTCCTTTGCTTCTTGGCAGATTTCTTCTTGTGAGGCCACAGCTTCTTTACTCTCACAAACAGATACGATGGTTTCATCTTGACATGTCTTCTTAAATAGCGGGACCAGGCAGTAGATGGCCTTGCTCTTCTCTGTAGCCACATGGCTCTCTCATCAATTATAGTCGTCATGACTGTCATGTGCGCACTTGCCCCTTGGCTATCATTTGCATATCCAACCTTTATAGACACCCATGGGGGAACGCCATAAATTGGCATTTTCATTAAGAAGGATTCCTTTGATAGGTAGATAGTGCAGACCCATGGGAACTTGATGCGCGGCACCATAAGCTTGAGACTTGGCATCTTGGCCTGACAATCTGGCATGAAGACCAACTCCCTTGACTATTGAAGAGGGGAGGCTTCTGGGAGTGTGATGGGTGGCACTAGCACGGCCAACTGACTGACAGGCTGAGGCAAATTGCAAAGGACTCTTGGCAAAACCTTGAGTGTTCTTGGTGACATAGCAATGTGCCCCTGGTCAGGTTGAAACATGGCATGGAGGGCTTTGGATGCTTCGGGCAGCGTGAATTCTTGCCCCTTGAGTGACAGCTGATTCATGATGGCCTTAGTAGCCGCGTGAGATAGCACGACGTTGGTAGAGAACCCCTTCTCTTGACCAGCCATATGCAAAATAACTGAGCAAGGAGTGATGATGGCATTAATGGTAGCATTTCCAATAAGCAATGTAATGGCTACCGTCCCCGCTTTGGACCTGGCTAGCACTAGGGCCTGGGAACTCTTTTTGACAGTGCTCTTTTGAGGAGATGAAGGCTCATCCTTCCTGAATGTGCCTGAGATAAGGACACAGGCCGACATGCGATTGATGTAGTTGTAAGGGTCGAAACACATGACCGGAACTGGGCTACCTTCACTCAGTCCATCTTGCATAGGGGAAGTAATTTCAAGGCATGTTGCTGGTGATGCACACCCGCTCCATTGGGATGTGGTGATGGGATGTATGGTGGCTATGGTGGGTTCGTCAGATGCGGAGGGCTTGATGTGAGGTGATCGGATGATGGCAAGAATAGGCTCGTGAGGAGAGAGCTCTTCCTCCAACTCAGAGGCTGAAGCAGCCTTACTCTTAGGAGTAGGAAACTCTTGCTCGGGCTCAGAGGTGAGTGGAGCTTGCTCGAGCCTTGGTGTTGTGATGGTGGTATGCTCAGGCATAGGTGGTGGTGGCATAGAGAGAATGGCAATGGGTAAGGATGTAGGGTTTAGAGTAGATGATGGATTAGTGGGTTGCAGCATTGGTGGAGATGACCGACGATGTACCGACACAATACGTCGAGCTGATAGCTTGTCGTCGTGTCGTGGCGCAACATCGGGGGTAGGTGTGGTGTCGGTCTGAGCAAGGGTTGGTGGAGGAATTTGTTGAGGTGGTGACGGAGCGGGTAGTGCACTTGGAGGATAAGTAAAGAAGTGCCTTTGGCCTTGAACTAGTGGAGATGACGACTGCCTTGATACTTGTGCTGGCTATCTTGGTTGCACTGCTGACTGCTCGGGTGGCTGTTCCGCTGCCTGTGATGGAGAGGACTGCTGCCCCTGGTCTTGTGCTTTTCTCTTCTCTTGACAATGCAAGATGAGCCTGTGCATTTCAGACCAATTTATCTTTTGCTCTAGATCTAGATTACATATTACATCCCAGAATTCACAGCAGTTTGCGAATGTATGCCCCGGATGGCGATGGTATGGGCAAAATTCTGATCGGTCCACTATCATGTCCCAGCTTGGCTTTTCTGGAGGGAGTTGCAATGCATTAATGGACATCAGGGCCGTGAAAACATCAGAGAGGGACTCAGGCAAGAGATGATAATGGGTTCGCTTTGGGCCAAGTGAATGTCGTGATGGCTGGGTAGTGGATGGCAGGGTGCTGCAGCATGGACAAGGTGGTTGTTCTTGTGGAAGCGGGGCGAGTTGGCTATATGAAGGTGGAGGTGCATGGTGGTTAGCAGAGTGGGTAGACATGGGATGGTGGATGGCATCAACTTGGGCATGGGTTTGGACTCCCTCATAGGTGGGCCCTTGAAATGTGCAACTGGGTTCTTGGGCCTCAAACAAGGATGGCATGGGGGAGTCAATGAGTTGGGTTTTGATAAAGCGAGCCTGGTTGTATAACTGCTGCATAGATGTGATGTCGTTCATAGCCAGGATGTGGTGGTACGTGGGTGTTGCATTAGAAATGATAAGCTTGATTTTCTCCCCTTCCGGGATGTGCATCTGGACATGCGCGGACATCTGACGCCACCAGGCTTCATCTGTTCAGTCATCAGATCGGCCATTGAATACTTGGGCCCGGCCCAGTATTGATATTGTTGTATGAATCTGGCCTTGACGATTTCAAAATCCTCGACTTCATTGAGAGGCAGGGAATAGAACCACTCCAGAGCAAGCCCATCCAATGACCGCCTAAAAAGATAAGCCAATAAGCGGCGATCATGTTGATAGGACACCGACTCATAGAGGAACTCCTTCAGATGGATGTAAGGGTCTCCAGCCCCATTGTATTTGGGATAAATAGGGAGCTGAGAAGGTGGAGGGATCCGGAGACCACGGAAATTAGGGAGAGTATCATTGAAGGAAGGTTTTGGCTTTAACTGCCTCCGCAAGTCACTGAGCTCTCGCTTCATGGACTCGAACTCGGATTGGAAGTCTTGAACCAAAGTGGATTGTGGATAGCAAGGGCCAGCTTGGGAATGAGAGCGGAGTCGAGAGTCAAGGTCCGGGTCAGATTGAGCATAATGGGCCAGTTGTAATGATGTGGGCTGAACAGAAGGATGGCCTGATCCAAGAGTGACAACGTGAGGGGATTTAGAATGAGCAGGATAATGTAGGCCTGTTGGGCCCATCCTGGAAGAAGACCGTAGAGCAAAGGTAGACAAAAATTCACGGGCCTGGTCAGGGCCCATTTCAAGTAGGAGGCGCTCCAATTCGGCGGTCTCATTAGAGGAGGATGGTGACGAGGTAAAGCGGGAAAAGGTACTCTCCTCGGCCTGATGGGCCTGGACTGGGCCGAATTTGGAAGAGACTCATGAGACAAAGGGTCTACATGAGGAGAAGAGGTTGGAGGATAGGTGAAGTGAAAAAGAGCCATGAGAGGGTGGGGAATCAAAGGATACACTAAAATACAAATAGGGGGGTGCAACAACAATTAAAATCACACAAGGAGGGGATGAGAAAGGAGTTCTCAAGCAAACACCCAAGTTAACATGATATGTGTTAGGGTTTTAGGGTTATCACTTAGCCTTTTAATGGATTGATTGAATTGAATTACACTTAACTAAAGGAGGACCCTAATGGGTATGGACTCAAGTACTCCGGTGACACTAAGGGGATGCACAAACTCACGTGTGATACAACCTGATCTATGGGTACAATGGGTACAACCAGCCCGGCGAACCGTAACGTACGTACGGCCACGGGGACTTACGGAGGCCCTCGGTAGGCGGCCCTGGTCAGCCCACGAGTACTCGCAGGTGAGAGGGTCTGCTCTACCAAGGAGGAAAACCTAATCAGCACGGATCAGAAGTGTATGCATGAGCCTAGGTGCACCAAAGTGCATGCAAGTCTAACCTAAACTAACAAATAGTGACTGGCGGGTCTCTGCTGACGTCGCGACGACCAGATCCGCCGCGACCTTATCGCGACCAAAGATTCGGCTGCGACAGCAACAGGGCACAAAAACCTACAGTCACACGCAAACAGCAACAAACAGACTAACCTAAAGCACAATACAATCACGGAAGGAAGTAAACAACACAATGTAGCTATCTAGATAGACAGAAACTGATGCATGGAGGGAAAACAGTAACATACACTGCGTACCTATAGTCACGTCCCCGACCACCGCCGCGTCCAGGTCACGGTCACCCGATACGCCGTGACAAGAACTGAGAACGTACAGTGGAAATAAAAGGAAAATCTGAGCCCTAGCAGGATTCTAACAGATAGAAGCGCGAATATACATAGCAGAACAGCATGGGGAAGACATGGATACACCTTCAGTGAAGGAACAACACATGAGGAAGAGGGAGAACATGTACCTGTAGTCGCATCTGCCCTTATGGATGCGATGCTATCGCGGCGGCGCGATGCGCCGCGTTAACAACCGAGAACAAAAGGACAAGAAAGACACAGGAAAAAACCCAACAGGGTATCTAATAAGCACATAAACAGATCATCATGGCAGGCACACAAGCAAAATCGGCGAAGCTAGCACTAAAGGTCCCATCGTGATCGCCAAAAGGTGTAATCACGGGGATTGTGCCCCCCCTCAACACAAACATGTACTAAAACTAGTGGTATAGAAAGTAGGAATGTGATCGCCACCTAGTAAGTTGCCTAACGAGTAGAAAATGACACGGGCTAACTTAACTAGGTAATGGAAAGAGAAAGGAAGCGGACCTGGTGTCGCGGCGGTCTTACCTGCTGCGAAGATGCTGGTAACGCGTTGCTGCCGCCTGACGCATCTCTTGTCGCGTCGTCCTCCGCTGTCGCATTCTCTATGTGCGGGAGATGTCGTGTGTGGACCTTCTTCCCATCCTCCATCCGGCTGGAAAATAAGAGCTCCTCATGGAAAAGCCTAGGTGCCTGCCAAAACAAAGAAGAGACAAGAAAAAGCCCTATTAGAACATGTTAAGCGTAGTATCTATTCTAAAAATGAGAGGAAATGGGGAATCATGGTGGGAACGCACCTGGGGTGGTTTTAAACCCTTTTGGGTGTGTGAAAAAACATGGGTATGTGGTGAGTGTGATCTAACTAGAAATAACATAAAAATGCATGTAGAAATGAAGGTGGAAGAGAGGGGGAGAAGATGAGTCCCATTCGGGCAACTCCCTGGCGTGGATGCAGTCCCAATGAGTGTGCAAAAGCTTCAGGAGGTAGCAGGAGTCGTCCTTCTCACGTTCTGTGCTCCATAAATGGTGAAATGAGGGTGTTTAGGTGGAGGGGAATGTGAAGGAAATGGTGGAAATAGGTGTCTGCGAAGCTAAGTGTTGGTGAGAGGAGATTTCGACAGCCCTTCGGGGTAAAAATGGGGCTCTCTTCGTCCATGAGGGGGATGGCTTGCTTTTATAAGTCTTTGAGAGAGAATATCCCCTTAAAATGATTAATAATACAAATGAGAGATAAATCCCATTAAAATTCATGTGAGAGAGTCCTGTAGGCCTTCTAAAGAGTCCCCTAGCCCCAAACCTCGCCCAAGGGGTTCAGATATTACTTAGAGATAAAGATAAACCCATGGGAGGATAAAATAGGAGGTGGTTGCAGAGGCCTACATGCGCAGCTGCTGTCGCGGCGTATCATAGGGCCACGACCTTGGAGACGCGACGGGGCGAGGCGACGCGACAGTATGCCCACGTGCATGAGTATGCATGGACTGTCGCAGCGGCTTGTAGGGATGTGACTCAAAGACGCGGCGCTACGATGCTTCGCGACTATAAAATCGAATAATTGTGAATTATCAACCAACCACATGAAAGGATAAGAGTTATTAATGGCCAAGGACTCTCTCAAATTGATAATGGGCGGGATTTCAAGGTAATTTAAATTGTTAATGGGCTCAAAACAAGGCTAATGATGGGCTCAAGGTGAGTGACCAACTAGGGGCCTACTAAGGTGACAAGAAATGTGGTTCAACCCATTAGCTAGAATCGGGTGTCTACACTTGGGTGAGGGAAAGAATAGCATTGGTCACCCCACTAGCAGGAAGGTCATCATTGACCATGATCTTTTGGTGGAATTGGAGGAGAGTGGACTGATGTGAGGGTGACTTCCCAATCAATTCTAGGATGGATACCCTTGCAGGGGTCTTGTCCAAGTGCTAAAGAATATCATATTCGGTGTCGGTAAGTGGCGAAGGTCCACTATCTTCCTTATCTTGCGATGGGCGTGGGAGTGGGAGAACAATGCGGTTCTAGAGGGTGACATGAATGTTCTCCTGAGACCTAGGGAGAATGAGTTGGAGGGGTTGGGAGACATAGGTGGGTGACTCATAGGTGGAGGGACTGGGAATAGACTGGGTATCCTGGCGAGCAGGTCTGATGAGCACTAAAGGCCGTTCATCTAGGATAGCATCGATAGTGGTGGAGGGTGTAACACCCCAAAATTTAATACCAAATTAATAATATGATATCAAAAATTAGAGAAGATTCTAATTTTCATAAAAGACATAAATACTTACTAGAAACTTGATTATCTTTATTTTAGAGATATTTCAATATTATTAAAGTAATCTCGGTATTGTCTTTAGATGTGTGCACTCCGACAGGGCGCCACTAGAATTCGATAACAGAATTGACATCCGAAAAACCATAATTCTTATAAAAATGTGTTGATTCTAGAAACGTAAATATCCTGAATTATTAACACCCGAATATCAAGATTAAAACGACACAATGATTTTCTGGGTAATTTTTGCTGGATAAAAAATTAATTCTAAAAATTAAACTAAAATCACCATAATTTGTAAAACCTTTCAATTAGCTTATATTTGAAATTTCAACTTAATTGGATATTGTTTGAATACAATAACATTAGGGGCCAGATGAATTATTACATATTTACGTAACCCATTTTCCTTGATTATTTGCTTACGTTGTATGGGCTACGTAAGCTATGTTCTGTTGGAATAAGAAGAAGACGCATATCACCATACATGTTAGGATTTAAAACCACACTATAAAACGTGTCTAAACAAGAGGAGTGAGAGATTTTTTACCTCAACGCGTGGGTCTTTGCAAGGACAGGTGGGGGGATTACGTGCCAACCATGCATGTAATCCCAAGGCTTATATAAGCTCCCTTGGTTGCTCCCACGAGAGTTTCTTCTTCTTGTGCTGCCATTGCTGCTGCCATACTACTACTTCGTCTCCTGCTACTGCTGCTGTTATTACTGCTGCTGCTGCTGCTGTTGCGGCTGCTGTGCTGTCACTGCTATCCTTACATCTTTTACCTAGAGTGTAGGAGGTTTTGCATTCCTCTTTGACTAAGTAGATTCCTCCCTACGACTCTTCTTCCATTCCTTATTTTCATACTTATGCTCTCCATTTGTACAACCCATATTTCTTTTGTTCCATGTTCTGTAGGATTTCTTTCCTTCTTGTTTCTTTCTTTCATTAAGAACCTTGTGTTCATGTTTTACCATGTTCTATCTCGACTTGTGATCAGTAGAAGCCACTAAGAATAGTTTTCCTTACTGATTATCATGTTTCTTCTAGTTATGTCCATGTTTATGGTTGAAGTTCATGTACTTTTCACATGAACTTTTCACTAGATGCAAGGAAGAAGCCCAGAAGAGTTGTTCATACCATGATCTTCCTTTCATAAGTTTTCATGTTATCCATGTTGTAAAGATTGTACTCCTATTGTTCTACTTCTTTCCTTCATGTAAGTGGTGTTTAGAAATATAAGTAAGACCCATGAGGTGTTGTTAATCATGCATAGAATCATAGGAACACTTAGAAGAGTCTCCTGAGGTGATGTTAAACCATTCCTGGAAGAATAGCCTGCGTCTGTCGACAGACAGAACCCAGCTGTCAATAGATATCATTCTTCCGGAACCCAGAATTCCAAAAAAACTAGTAGATGTCGACAGGTAGAACCCACCTGTCAATAGATAATAACCATCTGTTTACAACTACCTATGGCCTGTCGACAGATAGGGACCAAATTTCAAAATCTGGTTCTGGATGGGACAGTAGCTGTCGACAGCCATCTTATGGTTGTCGACATACACCAGTCTATGATGTTAACATGAACCATTCCTTCTCCAGTCAGAGGAGATGTAATAAGGAATTACCCCCCCCCCCCATTTGAATCCAATAAAAATTTCAGAAAATTATATCTCTTACCAATAAAAAGTCAACTCTCCCACCGAAGAAGAAAAATACGATTTTGGCGATTCCATCAAAATAGCGTCTTTCTAATCTCTCACAAATTGGCCTACTTGAAAGTCTCATAATTCAAATAAACCTAGTAGAATGCTAAAAGAATCCAAGGTCCGGTGAAACCACCAGTTTATGTTGACAAATAGAACCATTTCATCCTCAATGAAAGTTGACACACTCTTATATTGTTCAAACAAGTTGCATTTCCCATTTTCTTGGATTCTAAACTATTATACCACTGAGATGAATCATTTAATCATCATCTACATCCATCTTTGGATTATTCTTGGACATCCTAAAATATTTTGATTCTTATACCTTCTGGATATCTTTGAGCATTAACTCCTAGAACCTTGCTTCCCGTAAAAATGCTTGACTCTTGATGAGTGCCCAAGTACCATGTATGTATATCATAAATGGAAATGGGATGAGGTATTTTTGGGTCTTTGGACTCTCTATTGATTTAATGCTAGTGCAAATGGGGCAGATCCAGTCCTGGGAGAAGCACTCGAATTTGTTTAATCTGCGCAGAGCGGTATGAATCTCCTGAAAGATGTGTGGAATTGCCTATTATGGTAATCTAGAAGGGTGTTGAATAGATTACTGTCAATTGAAAACACTATGACCTTATTTTTGATGGAGATACAGACTTATCAAAATCTCAAACATATTTAGAATCGAACCAAGATGTGTGTTAATTGTAAGTAGAAGGAATAGCAATTTATCTAGCATGTGAAAGACCAACGTGTCTACCAATCATCAAACGTAAAATGTTCAAACCACAGACACGATGATTTAAGGTGGTTCCGAGTACACAACTTGTGTATCCTACGTCCACCGTCCACACACACACGCAAAAACAACTGCTTATGAGCGAGTTCCACACTACAACTCACACACACACGTTGTCTGATGTGAACACACTATCAGAACAACATAAGCCACGTGAATCAAGCACAAGGAACGTTTGAATCACAACCCCACACACAGAAGTATGAGAAATAGGAAAAGATAGGAGTTTTGAGATGAAAGAACAAATCCAGATGAAGAACTCTTGTCGTTGGTCGTCCAGAAGAACTCCTTGTTTGAATGTAGTTCAGTTGATGGAGAAGCTTGAGTCGTGGACAGACCGGCTTCAAGTCTGCTCGGAAGATGGTTCTTCTTCGCTCTGTACGGATGTCACGTCACGACATTTAGTATATCTATAAATGTCGGAACGTGAATGAACGAGAAATCAAGAGTGCAATTGAACTAACCGAATAGGACATTTGCTCAGAGGCTTCACTAAATAAAATTATTATTCATCATTCAATAGATGTTACATGATTTCTGATTTACAATGTCAAAAATAAAATGCCGCAAAAGTTGGTCTCTCCACACACCAATCCCGAAGTCCAGCCTTCGAAAACTGTAGATTACCTGAAAAATTAGGATTTGGTGAGATAACTAGCCCAGTAGGATTCAATTCCACAAATCAGAAGGGACTAAGGTGTATAACATCAAAGTAGGAAACTTGATTATTGTCAACACTGAATATCAAAATAATAAACAAGTATGTCAACTAGATAATACACGTAGAACAGGAATAATGTGAAAGCATGATCAAGAATTCAAGAGGACACTTAGGTTCTGATTCGGATGTATAATCACACACACACGTGTATGTCATGATGACTAATCAAACACTTAATGATGTAATGCCAAACATCCACGTATCCTTTATCGTTCTGCGCGGCCACTTAAACGAATTTGGGTGCTCCTCCCAGGACTGGACCAGCCCTTATTTGCCAGGCATAATTCTTAAATTGAGTCCGAGACTCACCAATTGTCATCACCACACTCTTATCCTTGTAATGAATCAAGGAATTACAAGGATTTACTCATGAATCACACACAAGAATTAAGGAACTCTGTTCCTTCACTAATTTCAGAATTTGAGAATCTCACAAGAACAATTTTATTCGGAACTTTGAAGAAATTATTCATGATAGAATGGAAGGTTCATGACTGATTTTAGTAGGTGATTAGGTAGTAAAAATCACAATATATACGTGGACTAATGGTTGGCATAATTGGGTAAGATTTGCATCAAGGAATGGGGTAAAACAAGTGCTGGAACATGGCACTGTCAATACCTGTCGACAGGCACAAGCATGCTGTCAACAGGACTAGCTTTCCAGTGAACAGAACTTTAGTTCTGTGTGCACCTGTCGACAGCAAGCAATGGGGCTGTCGACAGCCACACACAGAGGGTGTTTTCTGGTTTCTGGCAAGGGGTTCCTGTCGACAGCCATAAGTTCGTCTGTCGACAGGTCCTGCACAAACCTTCAGAAAGTCATTAAAATTCACTCTAAATGGTTCTCCAAAGATCCTCTATCACTCCTAACATGATTAGGACTTAATCCAAACATGATCCTAACCTCAAATATGAAGTTAACATGACAAGAAAGTGAAAGAAAATCATGGGACATGATTCACATGGATGATCAATCAAGAAGACAAACTAAAAGGAGAATTTATTGGAAGAGTAATACTCCTGAATTTCTTTCTTTCGTTCATTCCTTACCTATCAAGCACTTATCAAAACACACACTCGCTTAATATTTTATCAAGGAATCATTTCTCGATTGTAGAAAGAACCGTTCTAGTTCAGTCTACTTGACACAATGAAATTGACATGATTTCAGATTTGCACAAGATATGATGGAAGGAAAGAATTTGTATTGTCTCTCATGGCCGAACACTAAATCATACATGATGAAAGCTTAAGTCTTCCATGGGATTAATTTACAAATTTTGAAGTCAAGAACTTATGATGAAGGATCACTTTAAACTACCTGAACTAATGAATGATAGATACATGCTAAGGGTCACTTCAAACAGTCAATTCAAGAGTGGAAAGGAAGAGGATTAGGAATTGAATCCTACAGACACACAACTAAAACATAATTACAAGAGAGGGACACATAGTTCTCTTAAGAATTCCCAAGTTCAAAGGCAGATATGTAAGTGTTCCTGAATTCTTTAGCAAATGTAGGAAACAAGAATTTAGAAAAAAGTGAGAAAGGAAGAGAATCCTACTTTTCTCAAGAGTTGATATCATCTCCTGGATGGCATCCAACTATTGAAGAAGAGATGAAGTCCAGAAGCCAACACAGCAGCCCTTAGTGCAAGTTATCATTACCAGGTTGCAAGCTCAACTACCAGACGAGCAGCACCAGTAACTCCCTCAGCAGCAGCTACAGCGGCAAGGAATAACTCCCGAAATAACAATTGCCTCTAGATAATGGCAGTAGAGGCAGAGAAAACCAAGGATAAGAACTGAAGAAGGTGCAAGAACAGGAGAAAACCCAATAGAAGCTTGCGTTAGAAAGGCTTGCCTGCTGGTTACAGAGTGGGTTTTATAACTCCAAGCTCATTCCATGCACAACGCCACGTACGTTCACAGGTGTTGGAAGCAAAACCCATTTTACCTCCCACAAACACCTAACTCATGCAACTCTCTGGCCAAGACACCTCAGGTAAGTACGTGTTAACATTTCCTTCAAGTGTGCTGGCCATCCCATGGCTCCACACGTAAGCCTCCGGAAATTCCAGAAAAACCAACCCGTAATTGGACCATAATTCGGCTGGCCCAAAGATCTTTCTATAAACATGTCCAAATGATGTCCGTTTGTATTGAAATTTCTACCATAAGCTAATGTGATGGTTCTACAAATTATGGTGATTTTAGTTTGATTTTTAGATTTTATTTTACACTAGGTGAAAAATCACCCAGAAAATAGTCGCGTCGACTTATCCTCGAGATCCGAACGTCGAAAAATTTGGATATTTATATTTCTGAGATCTCCACATTTTTCTGAAAATTATGGTGTTCTCAATTTTTTATTTAGTTGTCGTTTTCTGGTGTCGCCCTGTGGGAGCGCGCACCTCTGTGTACGACACTGGGGAAACGTTAACTAATACTAAACATTCCCTAATATCAATTAATTCAATTTAAGAATAATGGTTAAGTCTAATAACCTTATTTTTCAAGTTTTTCAACTAATAAAAATTTTCAGGGTGTTACAACGGAGGCTTGAAGCAGAGCAACAGGGAGAAACTTTCTCTCTTGAGTTTTGCTTAGGTTTTGGTATTGTGGCTTCTTGCTGCGAAATTAGCTCTATATGATCTATATATATGGGTTTCTAAACATGGAGAGTCGTGCTTAAAAGAATCACCCAAATATGGATCATATCCTAACCATTGGATCTTTAAAAAACTACGTCTGTCGACAGGCTCTTCATAGTTGTCGACAGCTATTGGTGATTTCTAGTTTCCAGAACACTTCAAGTTGCTGGAAGACTGGATCTGTCGACAGCCGACTTGCTGCTGTCGACAGCTACTATCCCAATTGTTGTTCCAGTGGCTTTGATGCTTCTGGATGGTCCATCTATCGACAGGAGCTTGCTTGGCTGTCAACAGGTACTAACTTTAAGCCTTTTTCAAGATCTTTTGAGGTTGACTTTGGGTACTTGTTTTGTATGCATCCACACCTACATAAGAAAACATTCTAAATGAGATATATTGAATACATATGTGATCATTTTTTGTACTTGGTTATGTCATTCATGTCTTTAACAAATATGGCATTGTACAAACATCAATTACAACATTCATTGAATTCACATCATCAAAAACATTTAATCTCATGTTAACCCAACATTCTCCCCCTTTTTGATGATGACAAAATTACAACTTATGCACATTGATGTTTCTCCCCCTTTTGACAACATCCAAAAAGGCAAAATATGCACACATGGATAACAGAGAAGCAAAGGAACTGAGGCTTTCATTCATTGATCATTCATTACACTCAGTTACAAAAGAGTACTACTGCATGACATACAGAGAAATCAAAAGAAGGAAAAGTATAAGACTGACCCTGAAGACTAAGTGACCCAAAACCCAAAGCTAGAAAGTAGGACCTAGATAACCCAAAGACTCTCTAAACGTCGTCATTCTCGGGAGCAGCTGGATGATAGAATTCACGAAAGTCCGTAAAAAGCCTGGTAAGCCTATGCTAAATCTGCACTTGGGTGTCAGCCAATGCATCCATCCTCGTATCAACATGATCAAGACGGGCGTTGAGGTGTTCAAAGCCCGTGGTGAATTGGAGTTGCATTTGAGCCATCTGACCAACTATGAAATCTCTAAGAGATGGAGCTGGTTCCTGGTGTTCAGCATTAACATGATCATCATCTCCCTGAGCATCCATTGGCTCTGCCTGGGAGTCTTCATTATCACCATCATCATCTTCATCGTCAGCAAACACTTCTTCAACATCTGGTTCCTGACCTTTGAGAGTTCTTGTGACTCTCCCATCCACAAGCTTGTATCCCATGCGATGAACGGCAATGAGATCAAATGCACTTCGTGACTTCACGATGACAAGTTCATTATCAGGGATATGGATGCTAATGAAGAGAAGAAGTGAAGTGATCGGACAAGCATATGGCATTGACCTCTTAGAATTGCGAAAGCATTGATTGAGGAGGTCAAGCATAATTAAGGGGAGATTGATTTGCTCAGTCCGAAGAAAGTAATAGAAGAGGGATTTGTGGACTATAGTGACAAGTTCCCTTCTTCCGTCTTTCGGAACAACAAGTGTGGTGAAGATGTGATGAATAAGGCGATTCAATGGAGGGAATGTATTAGCATTGAGCTTCAGACGATCCACACTAGGATGGTAGAGTTGATGGGTGATGAGGGTATAGTAGTCAGAGACAGAAGGAGGATTAACAAGTATGTTTGCCCCTGAGTTTGGAATCTGAAAAGCACGGCAAAGGAGATTTGCAGAGATTTGAAAGGTTATACCCTTGACCATGGTGAAGAATACCTCATCAACGACCGACTTCTCTAGGATGTCGAAGAACTCGGTCACAGCGGCAGGAGAGTACCGCTTGTGAGAATAGAGAAACTCTGTCCAACCCTAGGTGTCGAACAGGGGCTGGAGACCTGGAAACATGTCCTCCAGGGACTCGAAGTCCACATAACGTGGCTAGATGAACTTTGAAAAGGAACCCCGGACCTTAGCCGTTTAGCGGTTGGGAGGAACAACAAGCTCCGGTAGACGGTCGTCCCGGTGCTTGCTCCAACGCTCTGCAGGAGCCCTGGAACCGCCACCGGCTTCAGGCGAGAGAGGCTGCCAATGGGAGGCAACACGTTTGCCCTTGGGAGCCATGGATAAGTAGAGGTTAGGGTGGAGAGGGATCTCTGAGAGGAAGATGAGAACCATAGGAAGGAGAAGCAAAGAGAATAGGATTCTGGGTTCCGGTGCCCTGGATGGAGTAGATTAGGGTAAGAAAGGGAGGAAAGGTGTTGTAGAGGGGTGGAAGGGAGAAGGGGTCGTGGGTTCCCTTTTAAAGGAGTTGGGTAAGAAGTTGAAATAGTAAGGGTCCCACAAAATCCGGCCAAAAGTCATGTCGTTTGGGCTTCTGAACCGCCCTGGGCCACCGGCTGTCGACAGCAACCTTGGGGCTGTCGACAACTGCTGAGCAGTTTTATGCTAGAACTGATTTTTCAAGGAATTTGAATGGAAGTGAACATGCACTTATCATTCTAAAGATGAGAAAAGGTTTTATACTCAATACTAAGTGTCATAGCCAATAGTATGAAGACAAAAAATATTCTACAATGGTTGAGAGATAATACTCCGGGAATCTTAAGTTATGGCATTTAGAGAACTATGCTCAACCACAAATGAAATAAAAAGAATCCCATTGAATAAAACCATTGAAGAAAATCATATGACTTAGTGGTGATGTTCAGTTGGTAAATGAAGACAACGGCTACATGATCCATTGACAATAGACAACATGTTGCCCTTGAGTTGAGATAATAGAGGCTACACTCTATTTCTTGCAATGTGGGATTTTCTTTTTATTCAAGTAATATTTGAAAAGTGATAATTAGGTTCACGTACACCTTTTGACGTGAAGGTAGACATTTGTGATGCCCATACCCCCAGTTACTCAGTGTGAGTGACCATCATATCATTGAACAGAGATAATGAAATAACTTTTTGACGCGAAGACAGACATCGGTGATGCCCATGTCCCCGGTTACTCAGTAAGAATCATCATTGCTCTGCCTTTATCCCATTTGAATTTTTAACTTGCATGATTGTTTTTGTTTTTTGCTTTTATTTTGTTTTGTTTTTTTTTTAATAGGTAGCTTTTCTCCTTTTTTTTTATTTAACAGTCAAGGTGATTGGTTATGTAAGGTCAAAGGCCAATGTAAAACATTAAGTTCAAGTACCACCTTACTTATCAATCCATGTTAGAGATATAATCATCCTCAAAATAATTATTCAATTGAATTAAGTTGAATTCACTTGAGTTACCCAAAGTTTTCTAGATGACACAACCTAGATCCAAGCTCAAAATATTATGTCAAAGTCATTGAGAGTAAATTAATATCTTGGATACTATGTGGGTAGGATAAATGGTAATGAACATAAAGTCCTTATTATCCCCTTATACAAAGGTTGTGAACATACTCATTGAGAAGGGATGAGAAATGTTGAAGAAATGACAAAAATAGTGTATCTTCCGACAGCAAGGAATTACCTGTCGATAGGTACTGAATTCCAGTGAAAGGTGTTTCTGGGAGAAGACATCTGTCGACATGCAAAGGAGGATCTGTTGACAGGCACTTGGAAAATCAGTGTTGAGACTTGATTACAGATAGATTTGCAACCAATGAGTGAGGGATTAAGATACATGAAATATGAAGGATATCCCTTAAGGAACTCACTCACTTAGCCTTACCTTGCTCCCCCATAGTGTGTGCATGTGTTGACTCATCATTTGAGCAAAACAACATGATATTCACAATCAAGGCAAACATTTACACACAAAGCAACATCCATAAACATGTGAGAATGTGAAATTCATTAATTGAAGGAAATGTATATGACAAAATTGAAGAAAACTAAATACCCTATTGTGAAGTGTATAACCTTTATGAAGAAGGAGACTGTGGATACTTGGCGGAGGATGTTTCCTCACGCATAATGATAGTTTCCGAACAAGCTAAACTTGCTCTTTCATTTATCACCATTTGATATACCTCATAGTCACTACTCACAAGGTTTGATTACCTCTCAATTTGGTATTGGTTTCATTGAATTTTGCATAAACCCAATTCTCTTCTTAGGGATGTGAACCGATCTTCTGACAAAGGTTTGGTAAAAATGTCAGCCAGTTGCTTTTCAGTGGGTATGAAGCTAAGCTCCAAGGACTTGTTGGCTACCTCATCTCTCAAGAAGTGATGTCTTATTTCTGTGTGTTAGTCCTTGAGTGTTAGATTGGGTTCTTTGAAAGGTTGATGGCACTAGTGTTGTCACATAGGATTGGTGTGCATCCAATATCAATATTATAGTCACACAATTTACTCTTAATTCACAATACTTGTGTCGCACAACTCCCTGCAGCAACATATTCTGCCTCTGCAGTGGAGAGTGCAATCGAGTGTTACTTCTTGGATGCCCACAAAACCATGCAACCACCAAGAAATTGACAGTACCCATTAGTGCTTTTTCTATCAATTTTGCATCCAGCATAGTCAGCATCAGAATATGAAATCAAGTTAAAGTCACTACCTGCTGGAAACCATAAACCCAATTCTTACGTACCTGAGAGATATCTGAAAAATCCTTTTCACTGCAACCAAGTGGCTTTCCTTTGGACTAGATTGGTATCTAGCACAAAGGCAAACGTTGAACTGTATATCTGGCCTACTTGCAGTAAGGTAAAGGAGTGAGACAATCATACTTCGGAATTACTTTGCATCTACCGGTTTACCTTTCTCATCATTTTCCAGTTTAATGCTTGTGCTCATTAGGGTTGAGGCAGGTTTGGCTTGTTCAAAATGAAATTTTTTTAGAAGCTCCTTAACATATTTTTCTTGATTAATGAAGAAGTCGTCTTCATGTTGTCTTACCTGCAAACTAAGAAAGAATTGAAGCTCCCCCATTAGACTCATCTCAAATTCACTGTGCATGTGTTTAGAAAACTCTTCACATAGTGTAAAGAGCTTTGTGAAACTTATAAACATGGTTAGGCATTTCATTATCTTCAAAACCAGGTGGTTGAGAAACATAGACTTCCTCTTTGATGTAGCCATTCAAGAAAGCAGTTTTAACATCCATTTGAAAAAGTTTGAACTTATTTGAGCATGCATATGCTAACAAAATTCTAACTACTTCGAGCCTACCTACAGGTGCAAAGGATTCTTCAAAATCTATCCCAAATTCTTGGTTATACCCTTTTGCCACCAGTCTAGCTTTGTTTCTCACCACTTTGCCCTCTTCATTTAGTTTATTCCTAAACACCCATCTTGTGCCTATGACAGAAATTTCAGGGGTTCTAGGAACTAAACTCCAGACATTATTTCTTTGAAATTGACCAAGTTCCTCATGCATAACATCAATCTATGAAGTTTTTTTTAGAGCCTCTTCAACATTTTTAGGTTCCACTTGAGAAACAAAAGCTAAATGATCTTGTTCAACTATTTGTCTAATCTGAGACCTAGTTTGAACTTTATCATTTACATCTCCTATCACATTATCAAGTGGGTGATCTTTGGAGTACCTCACACTTGTGATTGTTGAAGGGCCATGTCACGCCCCGATATTTAGCAGCGGAATAAATACCGGGGGACGTGAACGATACAAACAGGCGTATCACAGTTGAATAGCGCAGAGTCATAATGAGTATAACAACACATTCAAGACTATAATATGGTCCACCAAAAGTATACTTTATTCCATTCCATTCAACTAGATACAACCTCACATAAGAAGAATTGACTGAAAAGGTTTATTAATCAAATAACAACATTTCTCTAATACATCGACCACTCAAATTTCTATTTCTAAGCTGACAACTATTCATATGACAGGTGCTCGTCACTCTTGCCTGTCCCATCTGACTCCACTGGTTCCTCATCACTACTGAAAGGGCAGGATGATAGGGGTGAGCGAACTAGCTCAGTAGGATTTACATCTCAATATTGTGCGAGCACTAATATACATGATTAACATTTTAAATAGGCAGATATGCATATGAATATGATGACAATGCATGCTTTTCTAACAAGTTGAATAGCAGAGTAGAACGGATAACATATCAGATCAAATGTCGACTTTCATATACAATGGACAGAATTTCAAGAATAGAATCATATCAAAAGAGATTGGACATATTCAGAAGGATATCATGCGTTCACATGATCAGACGTATCATATCAAATCATATCATAACAGATCAAATCAAACTTATCATATCAAACAAAGGCACATTCACACAAATCTTGCATATCGATCAGTGCCATGCCACGCACCACAAGTCCATACTCCGCGGGTAATAAGTACGTGGGGGTGCTCCTCCCCAGGACCAGACAGGGCCCTTATTGCACAGGCATTAGTCAAATTGGACCGAAGTCCCACGTTGTGCCGAACAAACATATTCATATTATGGCCACAGAGTTTCAATGGCAAGCTCGTAGTAAAAAGGAACATGATCATTCATAGAGTCAAGGAATGACTAACAGCTCAAGAGAAAAGGCAGGGTAACGACGTATCTTAAGTTCATAATTCATTAATGTCTTGACATGAGGATGTTTCTAGAGACAGATCATATGCAGAACATGTGCTTTCCTAACATGTATGCCTATGGACAGACAATTAATTTAACATCGGAAAGCATGTAACTATTGAAACTCATATGCAAATCAAGATATTAACTTCACTACATGTCTATACTAACATGTATTCCTTCCCACATTCATATCATACTCTTATCATATCAATTGACAATAAGGAAGATCACAAGATAATCCAATGAACATAAGGACAATCACAACTACACATTAGAATCATATTTGTATCATTACCATTTTCTTCAATTGGTTGATTTATTGTAGGTCCATGCATACTAAATAACATCATGCACATGTTTGTAGACATCATGGAATGATCAGACGCAAAATATGCAAAATCTTGTAAGG
Organism: Colocasia esculenta; assembly: GCA_014218235.1. NCBI lineage: Eukaryota > Viridiplantae > Streptophyta > Magnoliopsida > Alismatales > Araceae > Colocasia > Colocasia esculenta. Next base: position 194,249,454 of record CM024753.1, read on the forward strand.
GTAGTGTCGACACACCCCTGACTGGTGTCGACACAATGCTTCAAACACATGGCAAAATAATGTAAAAATTGGTCAAGTAGTGTTGACACTAGATCAAGTAGTGTCGACACAGTGCTTCAAATACAAGGCAAAAAGGTCAAGTAGTGTCGACACTAGAGACAGCTTCCAGAAAACCTTCTGGCCAATATGGGACAGTGTGTCGACACTAGATTAGGTAGTGTCGACACTAGATCAGCTCCCAGAAACTTTCTGGGTCAAACTGGGACAGTGTGTAGACACTAGATCAGGTAGTGTCGACACTAGAGACCTTCCCAGAACACCTTCTGGGCTGTTTTGGGACAGTGTGTCGACACTAGTTCAAGTAGTGTCGACACTAGTGGCCCTCACAGACAAAAACATATGACTCCAATGTAACCAGAAAACACGTCTCATGCAGCGATTCACTTTCCCTTCTTATAACTCTCTAAAGAATGACATTTAGACAAAATGTTCAACATAAAAGATGACGAGGACAACTAGTAGAAGAACTTTGATGTTGGAGGTTTGATCTAATTCGCTCTAAAATCCTAAGAAAACATATGAATAACAAAAAGTCAAGTGTAGCCCGAAATCATAGTATCATGCAGTGACTCTCTTACGAAGATTATAACTCTCTAACAAAAGACTTTTGGACAAAACGTCCAAAATAAAAGATGATCTTGACTTCAAGTAGAAGAACTTTCATGAAGAAAGTTTAGTCAACTTCGGTCTTAAATCGTGTGCATAATAAGAAGAACGGGAAAATCCCTAACTGGACACGACTTAGGGAAAACGACCAATACTCCATGCATACTCCATGAAAATTGGGCAAATCGAGTGCAAATGAACATAGACTCGATGATCTACATGATGATATAGGTTTCATTTAATCTTGGCCCGAGAACACCTACCTTTATGAAGATCTAAGACCAGTCGACGTTCTGGATGCAGTAGAGGATGAAAGGGGATGAAGCTCTGGGTTCCCAGCCTTTCTCCTTCTCCTCTGAAGCCCTAGCCTGCCTCCAAACGACCCCAACTCGTTGTTAAACCTTCCCCAAGAGTTTAAGGATGAGTTCTTATAGATTTATGTTGTATTTACAAGTCCTACGAGACTAGGAAAGGAGCTACCAGTTTTGTTTCCTACTTTCCAAGAAATCTGGGACTCTTTCCTCCAAAGGAGGTAGCAACGGTTTAGGAAACCACCAATTGGGGTTGGGTTCGGTTTTGGCTTACCTTACATGACTAATCACCCATATTTTAACCCTAAATTACCCTCCCTAATTACTGCATAATTACATACACGAATTTCTGGGTAATTTCCTATCCTAGTTTTCATCCTTAGGTCAAATGTGCTCTATTGGCCCAAATCTTGTTAATGGATCATTAATACATGGTGTTGGAAGTCTCTCCAATCTGTTTATTTAATTATTCCCATTTATTTCTAAAATTTTTAAATCACTAAATTTTTCAGGGTGTTACAAGCCAGGTTGATCTTGAACTTGAGGAAGGTGATCTTGTGGAGGTTGTTCTTAAGGAGGGTTTACTTGAGGAGTTTCACCTTGAGGTTATTTCTCTTGTGGATCTTCTTCACATTCATCATCTTGTTTTTTGAAAAGTATATCATCATTGTACTTGCGAAAATATCCACTGTTAGTTTTGGGTGCTACTTGAGAATTTCTTTTTGCTTTTGCTTGTTGTTGTTCCCCAAGTATTGTTCCTTCATCTACATCATCATTCCTACGTAAATTTGAACTGTTAGACTTTGCATAATACTCATCAAATACAACATGTTGAGTTTCTTCCACAGTTCGATTTTTATTATTAAACACTCTATATGCTCTAGAGGTTCTGAGTATCCCAGAAAAAGACCTGGATAACTTTTGGCTTCAACTTCTCTAAATCGACTTTATCATTGTTATGTATAAAACTTTGGAGCCAAAGACCCTGAATACCCAATACTGGGTTTCTTACCTTTTAACAGTTCATAGGGAGTTTTCTTCATCACAGGTCTTACCATGGCTCTGTTAAGTATATAGCATGAAGTGTTCACCGCTTCGACCCAAAAACTCCTTGAGAGTTGGCTTTCGACCAGAAGAGTGCGAGCCATTTCCACCAATGTTCTGTTCTATCTCTCCACTACACCATTTTGTTCTGGAGTCCTTGGAGAGGAGAACATGTGATCTATCCCTTGGTGTCTGCAAAAATCAGAAAATGAGTTGTTATCAAACTCTCCCCATGATCAGTGCGGATTGAGCATATCTTATTAACATTCCCCTGCTCAATCTTATTAAAGAATTCTTCAAAGACTTTCAGTGCTTCATTTTTGTGAGCCATAAATTTGACCCAAGTGAACCTAGAGAAATCATCCACAATGACAAAGCCAAAACGTTTGCCATTGAGACTAAGAGTTCTTGTAGGTCCAAACAGGTCCATGTGCAACAATTCATACGGTTTTGAGGTGATTACCGGTGCTTTTGATTTGAAAGACTTCCGAGTTTGTTTTCCCTATGCACATGCATCACAAAAACTTTCATTTTTATTAAAAGAAATATCAGGAGTCCATTTACCAACTTCAGCCTCATGATCTTGTGCAATACATTGTAGCTCGCATGGCCAAGCCTAAGCCTACGATGCCACAAAGTCAACTCATCCTGTTTATTTGCAACAAGACACAAATTTTTGTTTTCTAGTTCATCTAAATCAACTAGATAAATGTTGTTCACTCTCTTTCCAGAAAACTTAAGGCTTCATGTTTCTTTATCAACAATTTGACATGCATTAGTTTCGAAGATGACTTTATGTCCTTTATCGCACAATTGGCTTATGCTGAGTAAATTGTGATTTAGACCATCAACTAATAACACGTTGTCTATTGAGTTAGAGACATACTTACCTACCTTACCAGTGCCAATGATTTGGCCTTATTATTACCTCCAAAGACAACTTGTCCTCCGTCTTTTTCCACCAGCAAACAAAATTATCTTTGTCGCCCGTCATGTGCCTCGAGCAGCCACTATCCAAGTACCATTTGTTTTGATTTTGGGCTTCTAGGCATTCCTGCATGGATAGATCAGACAGAGGTTTTGGTACCCAAATTACTTGGGTCCCAATTTTTCATTCATGCCAAAACATAAATGCTTTGGAATCCAAACTTGTATGACTTTCAATTTGTTTGAGTTATTCCAGCATTGTTTTTCATTGTGCCCAAGTTTCTTACAGAAAATGCATGATGAGGATTTTTTCAAAACAGTTGTTTTATTATTTAGATGAACAACATTCATTTGGAATTTACCCTTTGGTTGCCTAGATGGCTGTCCTTTGGCAACATATCTCCAGGCCTGTCGACAGCTCTCTTTGAGCCTGTCGACAGACTGCTTATTCTTTTGAACACCTAAGGGCTTTTGTTTGGGTTGTTGTTGCTTACCCTTTTCTTGATTTTTCTTGTTTTTAGAAGGAACTTGTTTGCTTGTGCTTGGACTTGAATCAACAAAGGAAATTATCAATGTCTCTTCCATTTTCTTTTGTTTCACTGGTTGATATCCAAGCCCATGCCTTGTTATATTAACATTTGCACCCAAAACAGTATCAAGATTTTGTTTTCCCCTTACAAATCTTGTGAGATCGTCAGTCTTTTCTTTTAATTCCTTTTTAGTTTGTTCCAACTTTTCTTTATTTCTTGATATTCATTTTGAAGGCTTTCAAGAGAACCAATTAGGTTGTGTTTTTCTCTTTCACTCTCTTGCAACTTTTCTTTCATGCAATCCATTTCCTCACTATGAGCTTCCTCATGAATTTTCATCATTTGAATTTCTTTATTTAGGATTGAAATTTGTTCATCATTGGATGTGATGTGAACAAGTGAATTGATTTTCTTTTTCAGTGCTTTATTTTTTGACTTAAACTCAGAAATTTCTCTAAAAGCAATGTGTAAGCTTCTTCCCATTCATCTACAGTATAGTTCTTAAAGGAAAAGTTTACCTCAGTGGGGTCCTCACTCCTTGCCATTAAGCATTGAACTTCTTCATCTCCTGAGCTTGCATGTGAGTCATCGTCTTCGTCTTCATCACTCCAAGTTGCCAGCATTGCCTTGGCTTTATTGAAGGTGAATTTTTCTTTCTTCAGTTTCTTCTTAAGCTTCGGGCATTCTCCTCTCATATGCCCTGGTTTCTTACACTCATAGCACACAATCATGTCAGATTTCTTATTAGACTAAAATTTATTTGAAAAATCTTTTTTTTTTTTAAGATTTGGAGTTACCTGAGCCTTTCCTTTTGTACTTAAGGAATTTCTTGAATTGTCTAGTGAGCATAGCCATTTCATCGTGCTCACTATCACTAGACGTTTCATTGTCATCACTTTCCTGTTGCACGTCCTTTTTGGAACTTGAGGAATTTTTGTTGGAAGCTTTTAAAGCAATAGATTTTCTTGGATTTTCTTCAATTTCTTTCCTCTTTATGTTTATTTCATAGGTCATCAAGGAACCAATCAATTCATCCAATTTCATCTTTGAATGATCTTTAGAATCCTTAATGACAATGGCCTTAGTATTCCATGAGGATGGAAAGAACGAAGTATCTTCCTAACTAAGTCACTTTCTGAGTATTCTTTCTTAAGACTTTTAGCCCGTTGATTATTAACATGAATCTTGCAAACATATCTGATATGGTTTCCTCATTTTTTATTTTAAACATCTCATATTCAGATACTAGCATGCTTGTTTTGGTTTCTCTTATCTCGAACGTACCTTCGTAGATGAGTTCAAGCTTGTCCCACATCTCTTTTGCTGAGATGCATGTGGAGACTCTTGAATACTCCTTGGAATGTACAGCGCACTGCATCATGTTCAATGCGCTCCAGTTGAGAGTTCCCTTAGCAATTTGGTCCTTTGTCCAAGTCTCTTCATCCTCGGGCAGCACATATGCTCCTTTGCTGGCGATTTTCCAAAGCTCAAAGTTTTGAGCTCTCAGAAAAACTTGCATTCGATTTTTCCAATAAGGATAGTTAGTGCCAACAAAGAAGGGTGGTCTGGACACTGAATGTCCTTCATCCATATACCCCTTGTTAGATTCCATGAGATCGAGAATCTCCTGATCATAAGATCAAGCTTTAAGAGCAATAAATCGGAGAAACCTCGCTCTGATACCAATTGAAAGATGTGCGGAATTGCCTATTATGGTAATCTATAAGGGGGTTGAATAGATTACTGTCAATTGAAAACACTATGAACTTCTTTTTGATGGAGATACAGACTTATCGAAATCTCAAACAGATTTAGAATCGAACCAAGATGTCTGTTAATTGTAAGTAGAAGGAACAACAATTTATCTAGCGTGTGAAAGACCAACGTGCCTACCAATCATCTAACGTAAAACATTCAAACCACAGACACGGTGATTTAAGGTGGTTTGGAGTACACAACTTGTGTATCCTACGTCCACCGCCACACACACGCAGAAACAACTGCTTATGAGCGAGTTTCACACTACAACTCACACACACACGTTGTCTGATGTGAACACACTATCAGAACAACATAAGCCACGTGAATCAAGCACAAGGAATGCTTGAATCACAACCACACACATAGAAGTATGAGAAATAGGAAAAGACAAGAGTTCTGAGATGAAAGAACAAATCCAGATGAAGAACTCTTGTCGTTGGTCATCTAGAAGAACTCTAAGCTTTGTTTGAATGTAGTTCAGTTGATGGAGAAGCTTGAGTCGTGGACAGACTGGCTTCAAGTCCGCTCGGAAGATGGTTCTTCTTCACTCTGTACGGAGGCTTGAAGTAGAGCAGCAGGGAGAAGCTTTCTCTCTTGAGTTTTGCTTAGGGTTTTGGTATTGTGGCTTCTTACTGCGAAATTAGCTCTATATGATCTATATATATGGGTGTCCAAACATGGAGAGTCGTGCTTAAAAGAATCACCCAAATATGGATCATATCCTGACCATCGGATCTTTCCAAAACTACGTCTGTCGACAGGCCCTTCATAGGTATCGACAACTATTGGTGATTTCTGGTTTCCAGAACACTTGAAGTTGCTGGAAGACTGGATCTGTCGACAGTCGACTTGCTGCTGTCGACAGCTACTGTCCCAATTGTTGTTCCAATGGCTTTGATGCTTCTGGATGGTCCATCTGTCGACAGGAGCTTGCCTAGCTATCGACATGTACTAACTTTAAGCCTTTTTCAAGATCTTTTGAGGTTGACTTTGGGTACTTATTTTTTATGCATCCACACCTACATAAGAAAACATTCTAAATGAGATATATTGAATACATATGTGATCATTTTTTTGTACTTGGTTATATCATTCGTGTCTTTAATAAATATGGCATTGTACAAACATCAATTACAACATTCATTGAATTCACATCATCAAAAACATTTAATCTCATATTAACCCAACATCTCCAGGGTGTTTGGCATGACACCACTATATTCTAGATTGGTCGACATTTCCATGAACTATGTTGAAACATGAATGTTATTTGCTTGCTTAAGGAGTGGACAGGGCATCTCTACACATACACTTTCTTTATTTCCTTATGAATTATTGATTATATATACACTCGTGCTTTGCTATTTCATTGATGGACACCTTATGTCAGTTCATTGGCATGTTACTTCCTACTTGTTACTGTTTGATAATCATGGCTCACTTCATCTATGATCTGATTGTATTATTTTTCTATTACTTGTACTCAGTCCTTATTAACTTCTTGTACCCCAATTATCCTTCATTCATGTAAACCTTTATATTCCTTGATTTTGGAGGATAAATCCTACTGGGCAAGAGTGCTCATACCTACTTTTTCTCAAGTAATCTACAATTCTAGAAGGCTGGACATCGGGATTTGTGGGCTGAGAGATCAACCTTTGCGGCGCTTACCTTTGAATTGTAAATTAAGAATCCTGTAATACTTGTAGAACGACAGTTAATAAATTTTTATTTAGTGAAGCCCCCGAGCAATTTTCTGCTCAAATAGTTCAAATTTACTCTTGATTTCTTATTCGTTCACGTTCCGGCATTTATAGATATATTAAATGTCAGGACGTGATAGAGGGTTCCTGGGACTCTACTAAGGTACACGAGTAACACTCCTCAAAACCTTCTACCTCCCACTGTTGTTCCCTTCTCACGACCCGAGGTCATAGATGTGTCATGGTGTTGACTTTCTCCTGAGACTTGGAGGTGGAAGGGTTGTTGTTGTTTTGGTGGTTAGGAAGGGGGTTCTGCGCTATACCCAGGTCCCTTCTTGTGTACCTAGACTTGGCAATGGCGACCTTGACATCGTCCCAATTGATCCTACCCTGGTCATTCATGTCATACACCCAGTCACGGAAGGTAAAACAATTGTGGATTTTGTGACCGGGGGGCCTATGATAAGGACAATACTTTGACGTGTTGGCCCTAGGATGTACACCCTCCTTCTATGGTGGAAGTTGGATGGCATCGCAAGACATGAGAGCGAAGAAAATGTCCCCGAGGGATTTAGGGAGGGCAGGATAGTGAAACCTCTTGGGACCGGGACGGGTGTAGCCAGAAGGTGGAGGAACAGCTGAATAGGGCCTGGAGGGATGTGATGAGAATTGGTGAGAATTGGAAGAGGGAGTAAAGGTGGAGGGTTTGTTAGGGGGCCTTAATGGCTGACTGCAAGCACTGATGGACTCATTGACAGTCACCCCCTCGGTGGTAGGAGCCGCGGGAGCCTTACGTCCCTTAGGCTTCCCTTCAAAGAATGGCGGAAGAGAGGAGTCCTTGATTTGGTTTTGAACCACCCTAGCTCGATTGTAAAGATGTGCAAAGGAGGGAAACTCACTAAGCATCAATATGGATTTGAGCAAGGGGGTGGTGTTGGTGACTATCATGGTGATGGCTTGGGACTCCGAGATGGGGAGGTCAACCCTCGAAGCCATGAACCTCCAGCGGTTGGCAAAAGTGACAAAGTCTTCGTCCGGCCTCATCTTTTCCGCCACCAAGTCGGGAAGTGTGGGGACTTGGGTGGCCATGTAAGAGAAGTGGGAGATGAAGCGTTTGGAGACAATGTCAAAGTTAATAAGATCGGATGCAGGTAGGGAGGTAAACCACCTCAAAGCCTCCCCTTCTAACGATTGTTGGAAGAGGTGAACCATGGATCCGATCATATAGCCACCGGTGGGAATCCATAAGAAAGCCAGCGAGATGGAATTGGGGGTCGGAGGTCTCATCATACTTGTGGTATTTCGGGGCCGTGAAACCCGGGGGAAAGTAAGCATTCAGGAGCTTGCAGTAGTTTTGAAGGGAGTGAGGTTTAGATAGGGACAGAGATTTAGCCAGGAGTCTCCTAACAAGGCCTTCCATCTCAGACTTGGAGATGGATTCGGATTGAGTGGGGGGTGTGGGTTGGATATAAGGTGGATAGATAAAGGGAGGAGTTGGAATGGGAGTTGGTGCAAGAGTGGTGGGAGAAAGAGTGGGGACGGGGATCCGGGATGGAGTGACAGGCCTGGGAGTGGGCCTGGATGAAGAGGCATTGAAAGGAGAAGGTGAAGAAGGGGAAGCCATCGCTCGAACCGTATGCTTGGAGAGCATAGAAATGATATCCTCGGGCGAATAGCAGGACAGGAGTTTGGAGAATTCAGGGTCATCTTGGGTTTCTTGGGCATAGGTGGGATCAACCCTCAACTTCACCTCTTCATTATTGGCTTGAGAGGATGATTGAACTGATTCTTCAGGCTGAATGTTAGAGTTAACCATTCCGACAAATTCATCATTGACATTATCATCATATTCAAAATCCAGATTGTTAGTCATGCTGATAGAATTCAACCAAGAGTCCATTAGCACACAACCTACTGATTTTAAGATGATTAGGCCAATTAACTACACTGTTATTAGGAGAAATATGGATTTCTACACAAACAATGTTGTCAAACAACGTCCCAAAATTTTTAAAAGTTAAGGTTGTGTGCTAACTTAACTTATGAAGGCTGATTCTCTCACCTCTCACTCAAAACCATGTGAATGGGCTAGCTAACTGGGAGGGTAAAGGTCCTCGTGCCCCATACCGTGAGGGAATCTACAGAATTTAGGGACTTATGGAGTTCTTCTTGAAGCCAATCTGATTTACCCGAGAGGGAATCCCCGAGTAAAAGATTGTGAATCAAGAAGGGGTTATCCTAAAATGTGTGGGGAGGCTAGAACATAAGAGAAAAGAGACCCACCTCATGACTCAGAACCGTCAGTGATCAAAGAGAAGGCAAATAAAAGAAAACAAAAAGAAAATCAAACAAAAACAAGCTGCTGTGAAGTAAACGGCAACACTGGCGACGTCAAGTTCTTCAGAAACAAGTAGGCGGCAAGATCGATGGCCGCTGACCAGAAGTTGATGGCACAGGATGTTGACGCTAAGAAAAAATAAACGGCATAGGATGTGGACGTTTACCTGGGTAGATGTCAAGATCGTTTGACGTCTACCTGTGCGCAGGTTGACAACTGCAGTGGCAGAAGTGGTCCCACCGTGATCGCCAAAGGAGAGCTTTGGACGTTCCGTTTGACCCCGAAACTCTGGAGTTCCCCCGAACGTTGGTGCTCCCTCGTTGGCGTTGGCTTGTGACGCTGGTTGATCCTCGTTCTCACTTCGCGTTGACTCCTGTTGACCGAGTTGACCAAGGGGAGAATAAGGAAACCAGCAAAGAAAGTGAACGGGATGTGATCGCCAAGGACTTACCACTGCCCAAGGAAATGTTCAGATCACGCTGGTGATGTAGCCTCACGAGCAGATGATGGCGGGACGCTGACTTTCTCCCCTTCGGCCTGCCAAAGGGAAAAAGCTCCGCGGTATCGTTGGAGGTGTTCCTGCGATAAAGAAGACTCTATTAGACTTAAGTGAAGTGTAGTAAATGTCCAGAAGCAAAGAGAAATGACCCAAAAGGTGAGCCCCATACCGGTTGCGGGCTTGAGAAGAGGGGTGGCCAAGTGTTATGACCACCCTTCTTCCCTCTGTTTTTGCTTTGGAAAACCCCTTTTAGGTGTGTAGGAGTGTGTACTACATGCTTAGTGTGTGTGTGTGTAGAGTGAATAGCATGCAAAGCTAAGAAAGGAAGAAGGGAAAGAGAAGGAGAAGAGGGAGATCCTCGTTTGCAGGTGTTGGTGGCTGCTTTGTGGGCTCCTTCAGCTCGTGGTGAAGCCTCCTGGACGCTCCAAATGATGAGAGGCAGAGAGGAAGCAAGGATGGAAGCTCTCAAGGCTTAAAGTGGATTTTCTCTCTCTTCTCTCAAGGCATCAAAGCTCTAGCTCGTCCAGCATCTCCCCCCCCCCCCCTGCTTAGAAGGCTGAGGACCTTCATATATAGCCAGTGGGGGCGGAGATAGGGAGCATAGGATGCTCAAGTGTGAGAAAACACACTTAAACGTGTGGCAATCCAAGTAGAAAGGCTAAGCCAATGGGAGGGGGCCAAGTAGGACTTTTACTAGGTCAAGGGGGTGCCAAGGTGGCCCATTTGCCCATTGGGAATAGCCCCATGCGTTGCATGGCCAAGGTAGGGGCGCAAGTGGGTGAGAATCTTGGGCAGTTCCGTAGACCAGGTAAATCGAGGTTGAGGTCAATCGATGTTTCCGCCAACCCCATGCAGACGTCAACATATGTGGACGTCAACCGAAGTCGACGTCAAGGGTGTGTGCCGTCAACCTGGGGTAAACGGCAATCGATGTTGACCTTAACATGGGATCTGAGGCTAGTCAACAAGCGGTCAAACAAGTCTTATCGGGCCATAAACCATGCGGGGATGGGCCAAATCTCGCGTCTACAGTGTGTCCTCCTTTTAGCTGCCAATGGCGGTGGCTTGGTTGCAGTTGTTGTGATGGCGTTTCCTCATAGTGTTTCCAAGTGTGACTCATTGCCCTAGACTGCTCGGTGGTTGTAGCTTGGCCGTGTCTAGCTTCCGTGGGCGTTGCTGGTCTGGCCTTGTTGGCTCGTACTTCTGGTGGTTTCTACGTTGAGTGTTCTCTCGGGGTGCCTTGTGCAGGAACCCGACTGTTGTTTTGTAGTTCCATTTCTTGGTGCGAGTCCGTGGTAGCACCGGCTCTTGTGGTTTCCCTAACCTCATGGTCTGTCGGGGGTCCGGGGGTTTTGCTTGTGGGCCCTCAACCTTGTGGAGGTTTGAGGTGGCCGTGCTTATGGTGAGACATCCTACTCACGTGGTTGCTGCTGTCATTTGTGGTGGCAGCTGTCTATGTGCCTTCCAGACCTCATGGAGGTCAGGGATGGCTGAGCTTGTGTGGTGAGACTCTGGTCTCATGTGGTTGCTCCGGTGTTCCATGAGCTCTTTGTCTCGGTGTGTGTGTGTGCCGAGGGTTGCTTTCGCATTGTGTCTAACTCCGTTGTTTTTGTGGGAGTTGTGTGTGTCCCGACCTGGTTAGAGGTCGTGGCATTACTCTGTTTCCACTGTTTTGCAGTAGCTAGCTTAGTAGTTTTTTTTAGTTACTATTTTCTAGTGTAGTTGCTTCTGCGTTCTTTAGAGTTCCTGCTGCTCTGGTTGGTAAGGGACTAGTTATCCCTACTGGACCTTGTTCGCGAGGCTCACCCCCCTACTTTCTTCAAGTAGGGACTCGTTGTCGCAGGAGTTCATTGTTGAACGGTTAAGGTGGTGGTTTGTTATGTCGTGCGTTGCCAGCAGTGTGAGAGTGTGAGCGTGATAGCTCTTGTATTGGAGTGAGTTGAGAGTTGCCTTTTTGCAAGTTCTCGGGGTATGTCCCTTAAGGACTGCACTTTTCTTTCTATATCTGTGCTTTTATTTGGGACTTGTTGTACATATTTTTCTTATTATGTACAGACTTTCTTGTTATAGTTATTTAAATTCATTACTTATCCCACTAAACTAAATTCTAACCCTTTCTCATCTTCGAATCCGTGGGTGGCGGCGCAACCTTCGGGATCCTTAGCGAGGGTCCGGGAGGTCGGGTCGTTATATATTGTCAACCGCTCATGGGGAAACATCACTGGTACGATCAAAATACTTTGTTGGACACAAGTAAGGCTCTAGCGATCACCTCCCATTTGTTTCTTCACCTATTTCTTGGTTTTGCTCTTGTCTCTTAGGTAGTCATATCGACCAAACAGAGGGGTCCTAAGACGACATAGCAGGTCCAAGGAGTCCGAACACGAGGAGCAATATTTACGCAGACGTACGGAAACGAACATCCACATCTATATTCTAAGACCATAAAGTAAGAGTTTAAAATTGTTAAATTATGTGTGATAGCTGAGTTAAAGTGTATGAGACTTAAAGTAACTGTTGACATAAATTAACGTCTAAATTTGAATACATCAAAATAAATGTTCGAAGGTGTTAGACTAAGAGTTCAAAGTTTTTAAAATATTTGTGATGGTGAGTTAAAATATGTGAGATTTAAAGTCACTGTTGGTATGACTTAAAATCTAAATTTGAAGATTTTTAAGAGAGGAAACCAATTAAAGTAGAAGAACAAACATGTTAAAGAAAAGAAAACCTATTAAAAAAGAAGAGAAGATCAATTAAAATATCTGATCTGTTAAAGTAATAGTTACAATGTGTTAAAGTAGTAGTTATATTCTGTTTAAGTCATAGTTATTATCTGTTAAAGTAATAATTGTAGTGTGTTAAAATAGGTGACGAAACTAGTTAAAGTAGAAGAAGAAACTTATTAAAGAAGAAGATGAAATCAATTAAAGTACGTGGAATTTAAAATAATTGTTAACAATTTAAAATACATTAAAGTAAGAGTTAAAATATTTTAAAATAATAATTATTCAGAGTCAGAAGACAGAAAACGTTAGTCTCTAACTATCAGCATAGATCTCAATAAAATAGGGACTAAAAATTAACATTCTTAAAAATTGTTAGATCTTTTTATGTGAATATTTCTGATAGGGACATGTAAGTAAGATCATCCATATGATAAAGACTTATAATTAATTTTATCAAGAAAAAAATGAAGGCAACTGTGACAACTATCGAAAATGGTTTAGTAATATCATTTAATAACACATTAAAATAACACACCAATTAATCAATTACTAATGTGGGATGCTGTTATTGTAATCTATACTACCATAATAATTCTCAATTTTTGGGGCAACCACGTGGCAGTATTAAATTAACTATTTTTCTGCTCAAAATTTATTGTCACCAACCTCTCCCCACTCTCTCTGTTTTCATTCCTCTATCCACTATCAACCCATCTCTCCCAAATCTCCCTCTAACCTCTGCGTTCTCTCTCCTCCCACCTTTCTTGAATAATTGTTTAAAATTTGAAAGAAATAAAACTCCGCCTAATCTACCAAAAAAAAATCAAGACTCTGCTTCATCTTCATCCCCTAGTGGTTAAGAGTTTTTAAATTTGAAAAACTCCTCCCGACCTACTACCTCTCCATTCTAACATTACAAATCTATAATATCTATAATCTATACTATACTAATAATACTCAATTTTAGAAGTACACACGGCAATATCATAATATTTTATTTCCCGCCTAAACTTTTTCTCTCAACTTCTTTCTTTCCTTTTACCTTTTTTTAAAGACTTTTGCTATTACTGTAGCACTACAGAGTTACTGTAGCGCTATAGTAACTACTGTAGCGCAACAGTACTTAACAGTAGAAAACAGTTGTTTTTCTTCTTAGTTTTAAATTTTTATTTTAAAATCAGATTATGTAAGATTACATTTTTTTTAATTTATACTTTTTTAATATATTAAATTTATTAAAATTTGTGCATACTAATGTGCGCTGGGTCCGAGATTCGATTGGTGACCTGCTGTTCGCCCAACACACCATTGCGTCGCTGGCCATCTTAGAGAAATGTGATGTAGATGTGATATAGTGGTACCCCAAATGTCTTCATTATTACTGCACTATCCCTGCCACCTTCTTCCTAACCCCACGCCATGTAAGGCGCCATATGGATGGACGCAAAAAAAATTTTCAGTGAGGTCACTCAAATTATTTTTTAATATTTAAATAATTTATATATTATATATAAATATTTTAAATATATATTTAAAATAAAAAATATTCAATAAAAATAAGATAATTCATTTCAATCAATTATTTCCTTACAATTGTAATTGACAAATTTTTATACTCTGAAATATTTCAATAATAAATTCATTACTTATATTATCAAACAAATTTTTCTTAATAAATATCACTAAATAATCATTCATCCATTCTTACACGCCGACGAGGTCTACGGGGACCCCTTCTACTTCTTCCTTAGGATAGCGAGCCAGCAAAGGGTGGAGGCAACGAGTTGGCGAAGGGAGGAGGGATACATCGACGAGTTGCGGAGTGCCCGCGAAGTTCGTGAGGACCCCTTCCACAGCTCCACTTCTGGGACGACGAATATGTGATCGCCAATTTTGTCGCGGTGAGAGGTGGCACAGGGGGCGGTGGCAAAAACCGCAAAATTGGGTGAGGGTTTGGAGCAAAAAAAAAAAGGAAATTTGGAGTGGCCAGGTCGGGTCACCGCTGGTGACCCAGTGGGGCCACCCACTTTACAAAAACCTCCCTAATTGACATATTAAAAAGACATTTTAGGAGGTTTTTTAACCCAGTGGGGTCACGTGACCCCACTGGATATGAGCTATAACCGTTCATGAGGAGCCGTCTGTGGCATGCCTTCACCCTCATCTTCCCCACCCTATACACTTCATGCTCTTTATAGTGCTAAATAATCCATTTTCTTTATGTAGTTTAGATTATCAAACTACATTTTTTTTTTAAAACACATCTGCCATGCCATCACACGACCATTCATTATTTTTGTCTTAGTGTCGTGCATACTAACATACATATTAAGGTGTTATTTAATATTCATATTAATTTTTTTATGCATAGCTTTCTATCTATATATTTATAGATTAATGTTAAAGCAAATTAAATGTTATGTTTTGAATTAAGTTGTAAAATTATGGAAACTAATTGCATGTTTAAGATTTGAAACCCTTACTTATCGACGACAATTAACAAAAAAATATAAAAAGTGTTATTTAAATCTATGTCTTTATTTAATTAGTAGAATTAAAATATCTTTAATAAATATTTAATTTTTTTCTATTTCACTGCTTCTGTAGAATATAAATAGAGAATAAACTTTTGTGAGATTATAATAAACTCAGATTCTTCACTTACTCACATATCTATATGATTTTTTTTTCTTCAAATTTTTGTAAAGCAATAGAGAATATATTAGCGTGTGCAATCACTACTAGAAAAAGCAGTTTTACCGACGAATATTTCCAACGGAATTTTTTCGTCGGAAAATCCGTCGGAAATACCAATTTCCGACTGATTTCCGACCGATTTTTCGACGCAATAATCGAAATATCCGACCGATTTCCGACGGAATTCTTTTCCGTCGGTAATATTTCGACCAACTATTTCCGACGGGCCATTTCCGACGACTTTCTGACGGAAGCTGTCAGAAAATCTATTTTTCGACGGATTTCCGATGGAAAGAGGCCGTCGAAAATGCCGCATTTTCTTGTGGTGAATGAGGCTAACCATTTGTTATGTTATTGCGTGGCATAGTGGGGTTAACTTGGTATGTTCAATGTACATTATCACGTGAGTTTGTTTGAAATGTTGGGAGTTAAATACTTTAAATGCATTATCATGTGAATTTTAGATTGTTTACATTTAAAAAAATAGATTATGACTTAAACTCTTTTATAATTATTTTAATATTTTTAAAAGAACTCTATTAAAAATTGTTTTAAAGTTACATTAATTATAAAATTATTTTATTAAAGTTTTTTACATTTTTTGTGCATTGAAAGGCGCCCATCTATTGATTATACTTTTAACCTTATTTTCTTCAGCATTATTTACGCTTACATTGAAAACTAATGATTCTATACGGGAATATTCTAATATGATTATGTTTTTAACCTTACTTATGATTCTATACATGAAAACTTATCTTAGTTTAATTTGTTTATATTAAAGCATAATTATAGTAAACATTATTTATATCCCTTCAATTCCTCTTTGTGGATTAGGATGGTCCATGGAGAGGTTGTTTCTCCTCTTCTGCAGTGATGGGTTGAAGCAGCGGTTCTTTGGTCCCAAGGGCCCTTCCAGAGTGGTGGGAACCTGGACCAAAGAAAGATTGATGTTTTATTTTTTTAAAAGAATGGAGGGGGGTATAGGGTTGGGCTACAATTGTTATTTCCCAGCAAGTCGTTCTTCATAACAAACAAACAAAAATGAAAAGATATAAAAAATATGATACTACACCCCAAAAAATATCTCAAGACTAATGACTAAGATTATTTATATCAGGTGTCATTTTTACGAAATTAAAATGTATATTTTTGTGACTTATGTTTTGTTAAAATTTAATAGCAATTGATTTATATTACCAGAAATTATTGTTTTGGGCCTTGAAAACTTACATATGAAATTTTTTTGGTAATCTAATTTTAATTTTAAAACATATGTTCATCCTTCAAAAATAAATAAAATAGTTTTTGAAACCATATGTAGTGTTTTATTAATAATTTTTCTTATTGCGCTCTAGAATATCTTTTCAATTATATATTCTTCAAGTAACATCACTCTATTAAAGAGGCTTTATCAGAGAATTAACATGAAGATGCTACTCTCACACAATATTCATCCAACAAGATGAAAAGAAAGGAGTTGAAAATTGATATTTATGAATATTGTCTAAGAATATTATTTATAGACCAACATCTCATAGCATAGACTAATATGTGACGTGAATTTATTATTTGTTAAAAACATTTATTTTTTACTTTATATTACAGATAATGTGATGTTGTTAAATCTGAATTTTTGTTCATAATTATAAATATGTTTAAATAAATAAACTTTTAGAATTATATTAAATATATTTATACTTCAAATATTTCCGTTATATCTCTTATTATATAAAAAAAAAGGAGTACGAGCCCTTTCGATTAGAGCAAGGGAGCCTTTTTCCATCAACCCGTGTATGCTCTTCTTCACTTTCATATGCAGCTGCAGTGAGCACACATTTGAAATGAATATTTATCCAATATTAAGTAGAATTGAAATTGAATCACAGTAAGTAGAGACAATAATTTCTGTTGTTACATATATTAAACTCTCCAATAATAATTTTTATTTTATTTTATAATTTTTATTTTATATTTAAGAAATTGTTCAAACGTTTGTCTACGATACACTTTTGTTTGTGGCACCGTTTTGAAATACTATTTTTTCTTTATTTGTAGTGTAAAATCTTTCCTTCGTGTGTATTTTTTATTTCCATAATTTTATAAAGGTTTAATATATAACACATCTTTTATTAAAAAGATAATTTTAAAAAATTATTTGGTTAAGAAGAATTTGAATTCTAACTGATGTTCATTACTAATATTAACAAAATTTTTCAGTTTAGCTGAATTTTTCTTCCCACAGCCAACAAAATGAGGCTATCATGTTTTTTTTTTGATATGTTGTTCTTCTTTTAACAGTGCTAATTATTTTCGACAGAAAAATTATAAAATTTTAATATCGTCGTGCACCGCACGGGTGCCCAGGTGTTAAAAAACTGTTTCTGGACAGCTATCGCTGGCTGGTGGAGCGGGTCATCTTCCTCTTCCTACCCACCAGCTTGAGACCGCCCTTCCTATCTCCACACTTGCTTGTGAAAGGCGCCAGCATCTTCCTGGTGTCCATGTAATCCCCCGTCGCGCAGTCGTAGTTTGGAGGGTAATGGAAGCACGGCTCCATGGACGCCCCCCGCACGCAGGCCGGCTCGGGCACCCTGGTGTGGACTGGCCCCCGGAGGATCCACGGGCTGATGCCCCCCAGCCCCTGCGCCACGTATCCGAAAGTCGACCACGCGCTCGTCACCAGCTCCTCCGCCGTGCTCAGCAGGTACATCTCCGCCAGCGCCTTCGCGTCGTGCTCCTCCTTCCCCGTCCGCTGCCGTCCCTCCTGGCTTGGCTGGTGGAAGCTCACCCCGGCCGCCTGCTCCCGGCCGTAGACGCCTTCTAGTCTCTCCAGGAACCCCGCGTGCAGAGACGTCAGCAGAACGGCCTTTGACGGCGACGGGCCGGATGACCCGTTCACAGTCGCAGCGGCGGCGAGGGGTCGTCGCCGCCGGCCGAGGACTTCAGGAAGCAGCTTGTGTGTCCAAGTGCAGTTGAGAATTTGACGCACCACGAGTTCCAATGCCGGTTCTTTCCTGAAGTGGAGCCTGATCTGGATGCCCAGCATCTCGCTGCCTCTGGCGAGGTGGGCTTCGTAGTAATCCGTGATCAAACCCCACACCGCGTTGGTGGGGTGGAAGAGGTACCTGCCCAGATGATGGAAGACCGCCTCCTTCTCGGGAAACATCCGGCCCAGCCGGCCCCGGAACGCCGGGACCAGGAACAGGGCCGGCGTGAAGTACTGGTCGGACCTTAGCACCATCCAGGGGATCTTTTCGAGGAGGTGCTGGTCCGGCCCGCAAAAGAACCGCTTGTCGTTGCTGTCGTAGTCGTGTGAGAGATGGGCGTAGACGAACGACGGCGGCAGAGTGCCCAGCAGTGGCGGCAATGCCGCGGCGACACCAGCCGTCCTCAGTAGGTTGCCATAGCTCTGGGGATGCTTCTGGTTGAAGGTGGCGGAGACTTTGAGAGGGAACTCCCGGGGAAGCAGCCAGGTGCTTCTGGGGAAGGGCTCGCAGAAGAGGCCGCCCAGGTCCTTGGAGCTGTCAATGAGGAGCACCCTTTCCGCAAGGAGAGCGTAGAGGAATGCCGACGCCAGGCTCACCATCCTATTCCCAAGGCCGTTCTCCGGTGTCCACACCAGGTATTTACACATAGCAGAACGGATGGGGCGTCCTCCGCCGGCCGGCTTCAGGCGGAGCAGGGACATGTTGTAGGCGCCGGTGTAGGGGCCGCATCTCTCATGCAGAGCTTCGTATCTCCGGAGGCCCTCGATGAGGTTGGGAGATGGCTTGTAGGGCGACGTCCTCCGCCGGTATAAGGAGGCTAACTGGTACCTGCTCCTGCAGGATTCCTCGTCGAAGCCGGCGGCGAGGAGGCTGCCAAGCAGCTTGTCCTGCGCAACGTCGCTGCTGCCTGGTGACGGTGGGATGGTAGCAGGCCCTTCTGAAGCGGAATCTGTAGCAGCAGAAGAGGTGGTTGTGTATGCTGCTGCGCCGTCCAGAAAAAGCTCGGCTTGTGGGAGCTTCCCGGCGGAGTCAGGTGGCGAGGCGATCCCAAGTTCACTGAGGCTTTGTGAAGTCGTCGAGGGGGCAGGCGCTGCTGCTGCTGAAGAGGGTGATGGCGAAGAATCGCCAGCTTTCTGCAACCACTGGAGGACGAAGAAAGAAGGGGACTTGCAGTTCGCCATATACAAAAGATGGAAATTTGAATTTGGGAAATGGGAATACCAAATTAAGCTCAGATCATACAAACACCCGCCCCCTCAAATCAGATGACTGCAGCGACGTCCCTCCAAATCCCATGCTCTGGAGAGCTTTTTAATGAATTAATTAAGATGGCCATTTATTTTTAGTGAAACTAATGTTAGGCATTGCGAGCTAATTAAATAGGGTTGGGGGTGGAGGTGTTGGGGTTGATATCATAACCCATGACTATAAAAGGTGTTGGGCATAGAATCCCACAAACTCCTGTGAGGTCTCGAGGTTTTCTAAAGTTGGAATATAATGCAACATAATAGGAAGAGAGAGAAGGAAATATTTTTTTTTCATATATATTCTGTTAAAAGTATTATTAGCTTATTTTTTTTCACAAAAATACAATTATCAATTATGGTCAGAGAATTGTAAAATATATTTGAAATATTCTTTTGCCGGTTATTTAAATGACTGTTAGACATTTTTTAGATAATTTCACCCCTGAAAAGTTAAATAAATTATTTTATTATGGACAGAGAGGCATTGTGGCTAGACAAAAAAAAATTGATGTATTTCTATTGACGATTTTTAACAGTTTTTTGATGCAAAATTTTTTTCCTAACAGAGTAGTACAAATATTAAAATAAGATGGATCATGACGTAATTATATGTTTAACAAGAGTATATATAGAATTAATGATCAGTCTCTAGCAGGGATCTGACATCAATTTCAGGTCCTTGTCAGTTTTTCCAAAGTCATGCGGTCCTTACTTTATGCAGGACTTATTTTTAGATCCATATTTTTTGCCCCCGTTATCCTCCCCCGTTATCTCAAAGTGTGTAACTATTATCCCAAAAGTGTGTAAGTACGTACTTACACAGTTACATATAAATCCTGTAACTGTGTAACTTATCTAGTTACACATGTAAGTATGTAATCATGTAAGTATATAAATCCTGTAACTTTGTAACTTATCTAGTTACACATGTAAGTATGTAATTACATGCTTACACAGTTACACATAAAACTAACTACATAGAAATTTTATAACTTTGTAACTCTATAATTAGGGCTTACCTAATTACATATTTACATAGTTTTAGAAGAATTTACCTAATTATTTTAATTCGTAATATACCAAAAGTGTGTAACTAGGTAAGTACGTACTTACACAGTTACATGTGTAACTGGGTAAATATGTAAATTCTGTAACTGTGTAACTTACCCAGTTACACATGTAAGTTTGTAAATTCTGTAACTGTATAACTATCCAGTTACACATATAAGTATGTAATTACAAACTTAGGTAGTTACAGTTGTAACCATGTAACTACATAGAATTTTTATAAGTTTGTAACTCCGTAATTAAGGTTTACCTAATTACATACTTACATAGTTTTAGAAGAATTTACCTAGTTATTTTAATTCGTAATATACCAAAAATATGTAATTGCGTAAGTATGTACTTATACAGTTATATGTGTAACTGTGTAAGTATATAATTACATACTTACGTATTACACATGTAGCTATGTAACTAAATAGAAATTTTATAAGTTTGTAACTATGTAATTATGGCTTATCTTGTTATATATTTACATAGTTTTATAAGGATTTATCTAGTTATTTTAATTCATAATATATCAAAAGTGTGTAACTGCATAAGTACGTACTTACACAGTTACATGTGTAACTGGGTAACTATGTAAATTCTGTAACTGTGTAACTTACCCAGTTACACATGTAAGTATGTAATCATGTAAGTATGTAAATTCTATAACTGTGTAACTTACCAATTACACATGTAAGTATGTAATTACATACTTATGTAGTTACACATGTAACTATATAACTACATAGAAATTTTATAAGTTTCTAACTCTGTAATTAAGACTTACCTAATTACATACTTACATAATTTTAGAAGGATTTACCTAGTTATTTTAATTCGTAATATACCAAAAGTGTGTAACTGCGTAAGTACGTACTTATACAGTTACATGTGTAACTGCGTAAGTATGTAAATCGTGTAGCTATGTAAGTATGTAATTACATACTTACGCATTTACACATGTAACTATGTAACTAAATAGAAATTTTATAAGTTTGTAACTCTGTAATTATGGCTTATCTAGTTATATACTTACATAGTTTTAGAAGGATTTATCGAGTTATTTTAATTCGTAATATACTAAAAGTGTGTAACTGCGTAAGTACATACTTACACAGTTACATGTGTAACTGAGTAAATATGTAAATCCTGTAACTATGTAACTTACCGAGTTACACATGCAACTATGTAACTGTGTAAGTACGTACTTACACAGTTACACACTTACCCAGTAACTAAATAGAAATTTTATAAGTTTGTAACTATGTAATTATGATTTATCTAGTTATATACTTACATAGTTTTAGAAAAATTTATCTAGTTATTTATCTAGAAATTTTATAAATTCTCCCTACCTGTGTAACTGGGTAAGTGTGTACACAGTTACATGGTTACATGTGTAACTGAGTAAGTTACACAGTTACATGATTTACATACTTACGCAGTTACACATGTAACTGTGTAAGTATATACGTACTTGTGCAATTACACACTTTTGGTATTTTACGAATTAAAATAACAAGATAAATCCGTCTAAAACTATGTAAGTATATAACTAGATATGTCATAATTACAGAGTTACAAACTTATAAATTTCTATTTAGTTACATAGTTACATGTGTAAATGCGTAAGTATGTAATTACATACTTACACAGTTACACGATTTACGTACTTACGCAGTACACATGTAACTGTGTAAGTATATACGTACTTGTGCAATTACACACTTTTGGTATTTTACGAATTAAAATAACAAGATAAATCCGTCTAAAACTATGTAAGTATATAACTAGATATGTCATAATTACAGAGTTACAAACTTATAAATTTCTATTTAGTTACATAGTTACATGTGTAAATGCGTAAGTATGTAATTACATACTTACACAGTTACACGATTTACGTACTTACGCAGTTACACATGTAACTGTGTAAGTATGTACTTACGCAGTTACACACTTTTGGTATATTACGAATTAAAATAACTAGGTAAATCTTTCTAAAACTATGTAAGTATGTAATTAGGTAAGCCCTAATTAAAGAGTTATAAACTTATAAAATTTCTATTTAGTTACATAATTACATGTGTAACTGCGTAAGTATGTAATTACATACTTACATATATAACTAGATAAGTTACACAGTTATAGAATTTACATACTTACATGTGTAACTGGGTAAGTTACACAGTTACACGATTTACATACTTACCCAGTTACACATGTAACTGTGTAAGTACGTACTTATGCAGTTACACACTTTTGGTATATTACGAATTAAAATAACTAGATAAATCTTTCTAAAACTATGTAAGTATATAACTAGATAAGTCATAATTATAGAGTTACAAACTTATAAAATTTCTATTTAGTTACATAGTTACATGTGTAAATATGTAAGTATGTAATTAGGTAAGTCTTAAATACAGAGTTACAAATTTATAAAATTTCTATGTAGTTACATAGTTACATGTGTAACTGCGTAAATATGTAATTACATACTTACATGTGTAACTGGGTAAGTTACACAATTACAGAATTTATATACTTACCCAGTTACACATGTAACTGTGTAAGTACGTACTTACGTAGTTACACACTTTTGGTATATTATGAATTAAAATAATTATGTAAATTCTTCTAAAACTATGTAAGTATGTAATTAGATAAGCCCTAATTATAGAGTTACAAACTTATAAAATTTCTATATAGTTACATAGGTTCATGTGTAACTGTGTAAATTACATGTGTAACTGAGTAAATTACACAGTTACATGATTATATACTTACATGATTATATACTTATATGTGTAATTGAGTAAGTTACACAGTTACATGTGTAATTGAGCAAGTTACATAGTTATAAGATTTATATGTAATTGTGTAAGTGCGTACTTATTTTTGAGATAACAATTACACACTTTGAGATAACAGGAGAAAATAACGAAGATAAAAAATAAGAACCAAAAAATAAATCATGCATAAAATAAGAACTGCATGACTTTGAAAAAAGTAATAGGAACTTGAAATTGATGTCAGTTTCCACTGATCATTAATTCCCCCTAAAAAATAATAAAAAAGGGAACAACCGGGCGGCCGACGCCGTGGATTGGGCATATACTGTAACGCCGCCGACATCCCCCCTCTGCTAAATCAGAGGCGGTGATACGGACAGGAGGCCTCGTCTCACGAAGGCCTAGAGAGGGCAGAGAGAAAGAGAGATGAACTTACCGATGTCCACTGACCACTGTCGTAATGTGGCGCCGCCGTCGACGCCAGAGAAGAACGCCAGGGATGACCGGTAATAGGTACGGAGAGGAGTGCCAGGGCGGCCAAGCTCAAGCAGGCGACCAGCAGCAGGACGCTCCGCAACGCCCAGGCACCTGATCCCGCCCCCCCTGGAGCCGGAGGTGGGAGCAGGAGGGCCAGAGTAGTTGCTCGTGGGCGGACGTCCCAGACGGAGGTAGAATCCTTGGGATTGGGAGCTGGTAGATCGGGGGGTGAGGATTCGAGGGTGGACAACGGCGGCCTTGGTGGAGGTAGCTGCTGCTGCCTCCTGCTCACCCCCCTCGTCCCCATATTCCCGGCTCACTGTGCTCACCTTGGTGGTCGTGGCGGCGGTCGCGGTCAGTGGAGAGAATAAGAGAGAAGAGGCGTGGGGAGGGGACCGAGCCAAGCGGAGGCGGGTGATGGTGGCAGCCAGAGTAAACACTGAAGTGATGTAACCAGCAAATGGGATCTTTTTTTATAGGTATTTCTTTCGTCCCATGTGACAGTGAAATAACTAGTGAATTTTTTAACGGGGAGATGTAAATGGAGTCGCTATACTAATACAACAAGAAGTTGAAATAACAGAGATTTCTAAATAAGAGTAACAGTGTGGGTCTCTTTTCATAAATGCGTCTACTGATAATAAAAATTATATGAAAACTTTTTCTAGATTCCACATTGACATGTTTTACATGTTTATTCTTCCTACATGAATTAATACTTGTTTATTACTTTAGTTGATAGGTTGTCGAAAAACTCTCAAAGAGTTTGCTAGATGAAATTAGAGTACTATTTTATAAGTATTTTCATGGAGGTTTAAGATAAGGGCGGGTATAACTCTTATACAATTGTGGAGGGGAAAAATGAGCGGCCACCTCTAGCCCAACTATTTGGCCCACTGCACACGAGCCAAAGGGGCCCAAGCCAAGCTCTTGACTCAATAAATAGTGGCCCGTGCAAGGCAAGTCAGATCTAGGTCTAACGATCCAATATCACAAAGATCTTGCAGCCCACATTGAGTCTTCGACCACCTTAGGTCTTGAGACAAACGCATGGCACCCCACTTTAGTCGTGTGGCCTATCCCTATCACACAAGGGTATGGCATGGGGAGTCTTTGGGACAAACTTAGACAATCTTGGAAACAAATCAACCTGCCCACTGACGGGTTAAGTACAATGAAACGAGATTTGGAGAGAACTTGGAGTGTGCTTGGCATGTCAGCCATTTGCCCCTCTTCGGGTTGAGATGACATGTCATAGACATTTAATACAATTGGTAGGTGGTCACTTGTCCCTCGAGTGGAAATGAGGTGGCCATAGTGTTAAGAGATTCTACCAAGGGTTTGTAACGACTCACCTTTCAGTATGGAATCATCAAAGCCTTAGCAACAATATGTGATAGCACAATATTCATTGAGAACCCTTCTTTTGACTAGCCATTAGAATATAACCAAGTAAGGGGTGATGAGGGCATTGATGGTAGCTTCTCCCATAAACAATGTAATGGTTACTGTCCTTATTTTTTGTTTGACCAATATCATTTCATTGGTGCTCTTCTTGACATCCATCTTTTGAGGAAGTGTAGATTCAACTTTTCCAAATGTCCCTAAGACAAAGACACGAACTAACATGCGGCTAATATAGCCATGAGGATCAAAACACATGACTAGCACCAGACTTTCCATACTCGGTTCGCCTCCTTTTCGGAAAGAAGATCCAAAGTGTACGTACATTTGGAAGTATGCACCCTCTCCCATGGTAGTTGTTTGTGAGGTGATAAGTTCAATGGATATGGAAGGTGATGGTTCAGTGGCTGGAAAATGGGTGATGGCAAGAATAGGCTTGGGCATGGGGAGCTCTTCTTTTGGCTTGGCAGCAGACTAAGCTAACTCAGGTGCAGAAAGCTCGAAACTGGAAGAAGTTTGATCTGGTGTAGGTGTGGAAGGAACTTGATCAAGCACAGGTGCATAAGTAGAGGTGATGGGTTATGTAACGGCTCTGTATATTCATACCAAAAAGGGTCCATATCCAGATCTGTCTCCCGCGAACGGACCGAAGTCTCGCAAGGGATATCTCAAACACGTGTCTAGGAAGAATATAAAAGACAAACCACAACAGTAAGA